>JAABKM020000028.1:7154202-7166046 GCA_016277805.2 Papilio aristodemus | reverse complement strand
GCAGTCTTCATTCGTCTGTACTCCAGACACCTCTTGTTTTCTTTTCAAACACCAACTCCTGCACCCGTATCCTAACTAGCTTAAAATTTTTTTAGTATCAAGTGTCAAATCTATTATCATATAAACAATCAGGCACACACAGAATGACGCTGTATTGTTTGTAAACCAAATGCGTCGGTCTCATGTGTCACTCAGTTCTTTTTTTTACATTTTGAAAAAACAGCGCTGGACCACGATCCCATCCGATGTCAGGTGGTGATGCGGTCCAATGGTGGTACGCGCTAGTTTTTTAGGTGGCTGTTCACCCTTCTGTTGAAGGAACCCACGTTATATTTGGACGGAAATACTGACATCGGTAACTTATTCCATTCCTTTGCCGTATGCACGATGAATGAAGAGTCGAACCGCTTCGTTCGAACCCGTGGTATGTCCACGACAAAGGAATGGAGATCAACCGTATGTCTAAACGTCCGATGGTAGAATGGAGATGGGGGAATTAGCTCGTGTAATTCCTGTGCACACTCCCCAAAATGCAGTCTGTAAAACACCGAGAGGCTAGCCACTTTGCGTCTGTGCTCAAGACTGGTTGAGTTCGTCGAAATCTTGCGCAGCGGGGAGACAATAAACCTTTATATTTCTCATACCGCTGTCGATTATCGAGTCGACGAGATGTCGAGATATTTAATAAGAAAACAATAGAAAGATATGATGGGAAAAATATAGGAGGTGCTGAACTTCGCATAGTTCAGAGTCTCCGATTATACGGAAGAGTCGACGTAAAACTTCTATCTTGTGCATAGTCTAGCCTCTGGTAATATTAACTAGAAATTGCTGCTATTCAAGCAAGAAAGAGTGTTTTTAATATATCAGAGATATCAAAAGTAAGCAAAGAACGCGTATTAACAATGTATCGATAAATCGTTTGAAGTGTAATCTATGTAATCAATAGAAATGTAACGTGCCGGTAATTTCCCGGCTTTAATTTGAACTTAAGCACTTGCGTGTCACGAGGGCTCGTTACACAATCGTTCCCGGTATTTAATGTTCAATTATGATTATTGTCATGCAGCCGTTAGAGTTTCAAATTCTACCATTACTTACTTTATTTACGGACTTGATATTAATAAAGTTAATACCACAAAATGCTAAATGTTTAGAAACAATTTCTGTTCTATTCTTCTCCCATTGAATCTTCTTTCACTTTCTATACAACCTGACTAAATGTCCGATGAAATTTTGTTTATTCCACACCCATTCTTATTCTGTTCTGTTCTGTTTTTTCCACACCCATTCTTATTCTATCGAAAGTATCTATTGAAATAAAATAATAATCTGCTTATTAATAACTAAAGGTAAAGAAAACGTTTTATTTTTTTATGAAAATAACGAGTTTTCTACTTTTGTTGTATTCTTTATATTATTTAAATCGTCAACAACTGTCTTTAGAATAAAATATATATTTTTTTGTATTCTCTATTTGTATAAACGTACTTGAGAAGGTGAGTTGTGTAAAAGTCGACAGCTCGCAACGTATTCATGTATAGTACATATCTAACATGTCTTTCAACGGTGCCCCCGGAGCTCTCAGAAAATTAAATATAAATAACATTAAGGGTTCGTGAGGTTAGGGAGTGGAATTAAAAAATAATAGTGCTTCGGGGGCTTGCGAGAATCATGTCAGATTGAACCGAAATGACGCCTTTTTATAAAAACATATTTAGTTTAGCTTTTTATAATGTTTATGAAATTAAAAAACAAAGAAAACAAAAAAAATAACAAGAAATAAAAACACAGTTGATTTAAAATGTTCGTCATATATTTTTTCATCCCATGATGTGATAGGTGACGAGTCTATCGCCATATCGGGCACAAATTCCAAACACCGAAATGATATTGAGTAGAAAAAATCCAAATAACAATTTTGCCCGACTCAGGAATCAAACCCGAGACTTCAGCGTTGTAGCCGTATCGTATATGTAATACGTAATACCACTGCGCCACGGAGGCAGTGAAATAAAAGAAATAATAATTAAAAGAAAGATCTTTCTATTTTTCCATTAATTAGTAAGTAAATTTACTGTTGTTTGAAAAATAAATATTGTAAGAAATTTCTATGAATAATGTATTTAATTTCTTCTAAAGTAAAAAAAAAAACAATTCGATACAAGCACAAAAATTCTTAAATAGTAACAAAGAAGCTCCGTTAGCTAATTAAAATAATTCTTGTCTTTGTTACACCTGACACCTTTTGTCACCCGAAACCCGACAACTGCGGTGACGTAATCAGTCCGTTACAATAGTCCCTCGACAAAAACCACATCCCCGCAGCGACTTCATTCAACTCTGCTGACCCGCTAACATCATCCGAATGTGACAGGCCGAGATATTCGCCTCGTTAGTGCGGATTTTGAAGACTGCAAGTGCTCTTCAGGGATTTCCGTCCTTGGGACGATTTCAACGGATTTACTATAGCACGTATTTGAAAAGAATGTAATGATGTAGGGATTTTGCGTACGTAACATTTATTTGTTCGCGGTATAGAACATTTTTTTAAGTGCGATTAGTTCTTTGTAGAATCAATTTCGTTTATTGGTGTTACCATAAACAAACGTTACATCTGTTAATTCAAAATAAAAAATTACTGTTTTATATTGTAATGTTTTTTTTTTTTTTGTTAAGCTGTTTAATTTACCCATAATCACAGTTTGGGATTAGAAAAAAATAATTCTTAAGCGCGCAATGACTACGGAATTTTGATGAATGTCTTTGCTCTTAGAACTGTACCTTTATGCATTCGTTATTAAAATGTATTCTCATTTTCTTAGTTAGAGCGTCCATTGATGAAAATTTAAGTGCGTCTCGAAATTTTTAGGTCGAGCCTGCCTTTTAAGTAGGACCAAGGATGAATTTAAATAAGCTTTCAACAACATCGACTTGAGAGTTGCATAAATATTAATGTTCTGCGCATTGCAGGCTAATGGCCGGGGATTATCCGGAGGCAAAAAGCCACTAGTGGGATTCTACTTTAACGATTGGAGTTCAAAATCACTAACAATAATTATGTAAAAAGAAAATATAAATAAGGTTTTGCTCACGCCTCTGACCTAGAAGGTTGTACAGAGTACAGATTTCCGATCTTGGCACACTTCTGTCGTTCGTTTTATGCATATTGTACACGTTGGTTATGGGGACTAATATGCTATGCTATATTGCTTTTATTTGAATTTTCACTATTTCAAAAAATCTTTATTTCAATAAATAATCTTCGTATTGAGACCATGATGATAATTTACTTAGTAATAATTAATTATATTTCTATTATTTTTCTTTCATAAGATATCTACGTAAATAAATATTTGCGGGATTAAAATTTATCAATATGTTTAATATTATGAAATAACCATTTCATGTCTTTATTTTCGTACTGTTTTTATTATACTAACAATGAGTATTTCTTAATTATGTTTTTAAAATACTTAACTTTACATTTCTTCTTTTTTTCTTTTATTTCTTCGAAATTAATTGAATCACAGGTTAAGGTTCGACACGTCAACGAAAAAAACAGCTTGTTTCAATAATTCTATATTGAAAAAACTCTCAACTATCAACAGCTAACTTATCGATCGCCACTCTATGAATATTGATTGTTTATATTGTGAGAAAGTGTTTTCTGTTGTTCGTTTAGCGTTAATGTTAGATTTTCCGATCATTATTGACGCCTCCATTAAGGCGCTGTCAGTCAAAGCGGGCCGTTGTTGTTTACATTAAAAAGTACCTTTTTTTTACTAAATTAATCACACTTTTTTCACATCTCCGCCTACTTCAGTATCAAAGAGAAAATGTTTTAACTTTCAAAGACAATATCGTTTAATTTTGATCTCGAATTACTAGAGAACTGGAGAAAATTAAAATTGTAGTCACTATGAATGAAAAAGAAATTTGAAGTTTTTTTTTATAGTTGATAATTTTTCGTAGGTCAAATTAAGGCTTTGTATATACATGGATATTGATAGTATGGTATTTTCTGGATATAGGTTCTAATAGAAATTTACCAGAATCTTAATAAAGTCGTTAAATTTAAAATCTTAATAAAGTCGTGACCTACAGATATGTTAATAAGCGATTAAGGGCTTTAAAGATGAATAATTTTTACACGTATTCTAATAAGTTGAAAAGTCTTTACTAGTTTTTTTTTTAACAAGCACTAACGACTCATATTTTTGTTTTCTTAGACATGTTATTTTATTTATCATTTTTTTTCTTTCTTGCATGTACTTGCATACTTAAGTATATCGATAATACGAATACAGACGCACCGACTGTAAATTTAAAAGTGGTGTGCATCAATACGATAAGTAATTTGCATAAGATAACTTGTAACCATTTCTTTCTTTTGTTCCAGAATTAAACGCAGTTAAGATAGTGAAATTAGTAGTGCCAGAAATAATACAATACGGTGTACAAGACGCTGTGATCTTAGACTGTGATTACACTTACGGCAACGACACGTCCGGACTAGTAGTGAAGTGGTTCTTTAGGAACAAAGCGAGACCCGTCTACCAATGGATTGTGTCGCAGAAGCCGCAGGACATGGGCATACTGAGGGGTCGAGTCGATTTAACCTACAGAGCGTCGAACGACCCATTAAAAATGCACAGAGCACTCCGCATAGTGAAGCCGAACACGGACATTTCTGGTGACTACACTTGTGTCGTGTCTACGTTCATGGAAGAAGACTCGAGGACCAAGCAAATGGTTGTTTTTGGTGTGTACAGAATATTTAATATTTTATACCGCAAATTATACATAGAGACAAAAATTATCGAATTGTAATAGATCGCACCGATTAAATATGAACCACGTTAGTATTAAATATATTTAGGCATATTATAAACTATCAGAAAATTATAAGCTGATAGTAGATAATTATATCCTAAGATCAGAAGATAATTTTGAATTATTTAAAACAACTTTTATAACTACACTAATATTGCACTTATCACTTCAAATGATATTTAGGATGTGTGGACTCGGTTTATGTTTAATGAATCATAATTTTCCTGTTTTATTTTTAAAATATATTTTTAACTGCGACAAGCGTATTTAAATAGCGATAAGCTTTAGAAAGTCATCTGCTTTACCCTTGATATGTGCCGTGACAGTTCCAACAGACTTAAGCTAGGCTGAACGTTATGAGTGGCAAGCGAACAATGCTTTATAAGTTCTTATTTTTTAATGCCAATAGATGAAGAGGAATTTAATTATTTCTGCTATATTCACTTAATTTGAATGGAAATGTTAATATTTCTTCAACTTCGTCACATAAGTTTAAAAGATTTATAGTATTCCATATACGATAATGAATTTCTTATCTCGTCTCTTGGGCTACGATTTTAAATATCCCTGGTTAGAGTACACGTCCAAATATAAGGATATTTGTTATATACTGATTTTAGGTTGAAATTCGTCAAAGAATTGAAATAATAAACAAATTACAACCTCAAGTAGAAAAGAAGTAGAAAAAAAACTGTGGAATACGATTGAAAAAACAATGTGAATTATTTTTTTCTGAAATCGTACAAGTTTATTCATATAAAACATCTGTTATCCGTTTCGCATCTCTTTTTACGCTTAAAGCGTTCGTAAGGCTTTCGGGGAAATGAAGCAAGCCTAGCTTATCTTCACAGCTGGCTTCTCCAATCAAGATTGTTTTTAAATTACGATCAATATGAACGAACTCATGTATTATCGTCTTAATGAAAAAAACAGAAAATATCTTATCTCGTCTCTTTAGTAAATGCCTTGTAATTGAATAATTTATTTGAAAAAAATTGCTGTCAGAAAAGTTTAATGTTATGTATGTACACAAGTGTAAAACTATATAAAATCTCAACATGGTAAACACACCTTATAAAAGGTAGGTTCTACGTGTATGTTCATCACTAATCAGTTGTCCATCGGAGCGACAAATGCGACGCGATGCGGCGCAATACTTTGCGTCGTAATGCACGACCAAGACTGCTTGATATTTTCGCGTCGCGTCGCATTGCCTCGTTTGTCGTTCATCTAGGACAAGTATTTGTGTATAAACGTTATTGCATTCCTGACTAAGAGCACAGGAGGTTAGTGAAATTGCGCGGTTGACATCACAAGCATGAACGCGGCACTGTGTAGAATTTGTTATTTTAAAATTCGGGTAGACAACGTAAAATATTATATAATATATATAACAATTACTTCTACTGCAACATAACCACTCATAGTTTCTGTTTCAAAGCTTAAAATGTTTCAACGATTAAGATGTGTTCAAATTTCATGGACAGCAGTATAGAAAACTAATATAATTTACTTTGTATGTAAAAAAATGTTATTGGTTATTTTCTCGTCATTGAATAAAGTCCGTTAATATATTTACAATATTACACTTTAAAGGTCGCCTGGAATTTAATTAAAACAGACGATTATACTGTAGTAAATGTTAAGTAGGAATTAAGCGAGAAAAAGATATAAGTTCCAATTTCTATGTTAATGTTATTAAAGTAAGTAGCAATAGCCGTAGTAAAATGTAAGCATCGGAAATCCAAGTTAAAATCCATTTAATAGTTACTCGGGGTTATCCAATAACACATTTCTTGAGAAGGGTTTAGCGAGGCCTCCATATCGTATTGTAGGCCCGATATGGGTAAACTGTTCGTAGTGTAATTTAGCAAATTGTCTGCCTTTGAATTATGTAGAGAATACTATTCTATTCATTCGCCAAAATTTCAGCTGGTTCGGGAACGGTCACGGTTTGTTCGGGCTATAAAATCGATCGATCGTTCCAAACTTACATTTGTTTCGAGATAAGAACGAAGAAGTTACGTTTCGTTTATTACTTTTAAACAATTTATATAATTGAGATTCGATTAGATTTATTCCTGGATAATAAAATAAAATCTTACTTTTTTAAATATAGAATATTGTTAATGTAACCTATTGTCAAGTATGAAAACAAAAAAAATACATTATGTCAAACAATCATTCATTATTGACAATTTGAACTACTATCATACTTGAGAGCAAAACATAATTGGGAAAGTATTAGAAAGACTTTTACATATCAAAAATACAGCCGATGTCTTTTAAACGTGTACATCAAGGACTTTGTAACGAATCGCATCGTAGAACTTGTATAAGCGCTACACTTTTAGAATTTATTTAAATAAGACTAACTTTTTCTTGAAATATTTAACACTAGGAGTGGGATTCAAACTGCGAAACAGCGAGCTTACTTGGCGTTGCCGAGCCCATTCCTCTTGCATTTTATTTGATACACTTTTTAGAATATCAGAGAATAATGTTAAATTATTCTTTTCTCATTATATATTACTCAAGTATAATAGACTCTGAAATAATATTGTATTGGTACCGATTTTTACTCGTATTTATTTTCCTATCATGATTTTTGCATAATAAAATACATTTTAATACCAAAAAATTACTTAAACTTTATAAAACATTTTAAAGTTCTTTACTTAATCTAACTTGACTCAAAACAGAAACAAAAAAAATGATAGATGTCAAAATGCGTTATTGAAATAATTATGAAGCAGTTCAATATTTACCTATAAGTTTCTTACGCCTTTATTCTAATAATTACAAACAATTATATATTCAAAATAATGTTAATTGTGTAAATGTTAAACTAACTAAAATATCATTAGAGGAACGTAATGACCACAAATAGAAGCAAAACAGATATATAATTCGGAAGATAGAACATGCATCCGCAAATTCAGCCAAACTAACCGGAGAACAGGATCAAAGAGGTTTCGGAACGGAAGTGGACTTCCGCATACTGGTTGTCAATAAGCCTGCTAGTTTCGATAGGCAAGGTTGTGTTTGTTGTGTGTGTATTAAAGTAGCACTATCCAGAAAACATCGATATGTATTCGATTTATTTTCAACATTTTATGGCTTTATTTGTGTTTTTGTCATGTTATATATCCCCGTAATTTTTATAGATTAAAATTAATATACGTCGATAATGTTTACTTTTAATTGGATTTTTAGTCCCCATTACTCTAATAGAAAACACAATATTTTTTTAAATAACAATCGCTAATCCGATAATAACAAAGACTAACATATTGGCGAAAAACGTAGCAAAATAAATATTAACATAGTGACTATAATTCATCATTAGTTGTATCTCTGTAATCCCATTCTTAGAAGTACAGATGGCCGATGAAATCAATAGGTTCTTTAATACAACGTGAGGACATACAAGTAGAAGGTTATGCGACCTATCTGTGCGAGAATCATAGCACGCCAACGTTCCTTAATGTACGTCTTTTGTCTGATAATGCTGAAAATGACGTTGGAAACTTTAGTCGCCTACTTTAATGATACTATTCGTGCCTCTGTAATTTGATTAATACCAACCATGACATAAAATCTATCAGATGTATAATTTCAAACAGATTACGGCAGCGTTTAATGAAACTGAACGTTCGTGCCTAGAACTTTATATGCAAAATTGCTTGTTTATTTCAAATGGGTGTCGCACACCTCAATAAGCTGAGCATTTACCTACCGATTCGCGTGTTTGATTTAAAGTGTAAGCAAATATTTGTGCGGTAAATAATTTACTTCTTACGTTTGTTTATGACGATTTTACAACTAGGAATAATGACAGTAAGAACTAAGTAATACTAAAAAATCAAAGAACGTAAAGCTTGAATAAATGAATAAACGTTCAGAAGGTTATTGTTGCCCTCTTTTACTTAACAGGGAAAACTTTATGAAGGTGTTATTAGTGATTCTGATTGAATGTTATAAAAACTAGACGAATTTAACATCGAAGTCTATTTAAATTAACAAAGAAAGTAATTAAAAATTCCGTCATTTTCTTGAGGTAACAAAAAAAAATGTTTTCTGAAATTTAATATTAAGAGAGCGCAAGGGTGTCTTGGCACGCGCGGAGATCGTTACAGTTCATTAACCTCACCTGCCTTAGCGGAATGTTCTTATAAGTATAATGTTACAGTGCCGGAGACAAACTTCCGCCTGATCCAGAACAAGACTGACGACGACACCGTGAACGTCATATGCGCTGCGGACGGCGCCTTTCCGGCACCCAACCTCACCCTCGCCACGCCGGAGAGGTAAGCTGTCATTACAAGTACACATGCAAGTATCATACAAGATTTTTTTGCAACATATGTCTTTCCGTCCCATTATGTGATACCAAATATAGTTTATATGTAGTATCCTTGCTTTAGATTATAAGACATCGAAATAACTTATGAAATGTATATAAAAACCAAGCAGGAATGGTAAGACCGACATCGACATCATATTATAGTTGAAGGTATTTACTAAATGAGAGTGACAGAGGATAAATTTTTATGGTGATACATCGCTTGTGCCTACTGACAATAAATAACAATCAACACAGTACGTATGTAGATGTTTTACCAGTCTTTATGTTGATGTTGTCTCATTTATCAGACATACAATTTACATTAAAGCTTTATTTCACATCCATGTTTAAGGTTTACATGTTTTCTTTAACGTGTTCCTTTATCACAACCATGTAGCCATTTTGCCGCTCTACCGCCCTTTTAGATTCTGACGTACGCAGTGTCTTATGAAAATAGCTGATGATTCGCTTTAAGATGTTTAAAAATATACTTTAAACTAATTAATAAATAGTCGATAGAGCAATAGTAGGTAACGTGTCGAGGTCATATAAAATCGAAAGACGTGTGCTCCACACGGCAATTGGCTTACGGGGCAATTGCACCTTATCGCGGCGGCCGGCCTACATCGCGGTGTTACGCTCGCGTGATGTTACTTAGTTTATTGCGTTGATTATGTAAGTAGCCCCTACACTGAAGCAAATACGGTTACAACTTTACAATAAGACTATTCGTAAATTCCAGCTTTATATATGTTCGAATAGAAAAGTAGTCTTGTGTGTGAAGTGAGAAGAACAATTTTCCGAAACGGTTAGCCGATTTTTTAACTTTATTTTGAAATTAGATTCATATTTGAACAAGAATAAGTTAATGTATCTATGCACATGAGAAGTACATATTTTCATTGTTTTCCTGAGCACTTATTTCATGTTCTTATTTCGTGTATGCACGATTCTCTGTTGTTAAGTTGCCCGCTTTAGTACGATATTTGTTTTAAGAAAAGAACAAACTGTTATACAAATACGGCTTCCCCGAGCCGCGAGAGACATTGCTCATTTGAAAAATGTTTTAAAGTTTCCTATATATTATTAAAATTAATTATTGTATACTAAAACCGTCTACTGTTGAAAAAAATGATTGGAGTTCTACTTAAAAAAAATGGCTAAGACCAAGGCTGTATTACTTAATTTGAGTGATTAAGAAAAATAATAAAGAAAACCAATCAATTGTTGTACTTTATTCCAAGTTTAAAATATCCGTTCAAATATATTTAATCCTTCACATTAAATGTCACAGATATTTTTGAGGAAAAGGTTAAAGTTCAGGTTAAAGGTAATATTCAGCTTATTTTTAGCTCTATTTATTTACAATCTGCTTACGTTGCACTCCACGAAAGAACGTGGATTGCGTCGGCGTGTGACGCACACTTACACAATATTGATTTCGTTTTCACTGAATTCTTTCTATCATACCATCTACTACATACTATCGGTATGGTCTACATACTATCAGTAATTAGCGATAACAATTCGTTCAAAATGTAGTTATATAGAATGCGACGCACCCGCTCTTTCCCGTCCTACCTACACCTGTGTGCCATTATTTCTGCAGCAAGAGTTTAAGCTAGTGTTTTTTATTCTCGCTAAATAATTTAATGACGCTTTTTTATGCACCGTAAAATAACTCGTCTATGACGTCTTATGCCTCAGGTCTTATATTTTTTACAGGAATAGCTGTGTTCTGATTTGTGAAACGGGGCGTTTTTGTTATATTCTTCATTATTTTATCGAGATTACATGATATATTAGGTTTTGCTATGTATGTACAAAAATATTTTTGTAACACATTTTTAGTGTAATGTACTGAACATTACATCGTCCTTTTATTTCACAAAGCTGAAAGAGTATTTGGCAACATTTCTGCAGCTCGAGATTTAATCGGATTTAAAGCCACCACCTGGTGCTCCTTCCATCGACTTTCTTATTTAAAAGTATGCTTTTAGACGAAATTTCACTGACATTTGGCTGTTCGAAATATACTTTGATATTAAAAGTGGTATATTTTATTTTAATTATGAAATGAATAGAAAACATAATCCACTGATTACGAGATTTATGTATATAGTATTTATTTAATAGAATGAATTCATGCCTTAATCAAATTGGACAAATCAACCATTGTACAAAAATTACTTTTGTTAATTTATTACTTTACTTAAAGGCTTTTGGTAGTTTATTATTTAAAATCTACGGTACATGCTTCTGAATAATATAACATTTCGTTGTCTCGCTCCTTCGTAACTCAAAAATATTTGTTAAAGGCGACTGGAAGGCGTATCTCATGAGCTCAAGTTGGTGAACGGGAGATACTCGACGGTGGCGTCTGTGACATTACTAGATGCGGATCTTCCTTCCCCCGCCGAGTTCATATGCACTCTGCGAATACCTTTAGCGAAATATGCCGTGAGAAAAGAAGCCATTTATTATCCAGGTGAGAAACTTTACTTAATTAACCTAACCTAACCTAACCTTCCTCTCGAATCAATCCACCTACTGGTGGAAACAGCTTTAAAATTTGTTGTGATGGTAGTTTTAAAGATTTAAGCGTACATACAGCAGGAGGCTTTTGTCTTATTCTTTGAAAAAATTCTTAAAAACGTATA
>JAABKM020000028.1:6936902-6949043 GCA_016277805.2 Papilio aristodemus | reverse complement strand
TATGAAACAAAGAATTAAATATTATAAAAGTTATTGAAATTTTAGATACAAATGTAAAGAATAATGCACACTTGGCATAACGTAATAATTAGTGATCTCAACACAAACAAAAATCAAATAGAAAGACAATCATTACAATTACACTAAGGAATTAATGTAGCACTTAGTGTTTAAAAATCGAATATTTAAATTGTCAGTCGTCAGTCTAGAAATCCATATGCGAGGTAATAAGAACGTAAGTTATTATTTCCACTACCGAAACTAACGAGTATTTTGTAAAAGAAAATTCGAGAGCGCGAATAAAATGTGCTCGCTTCTTTAGCTGAAAATGTTGAGTACAATTTTCAATTTTGCCGAACGAGATCAATTTATGCTAGAAAATATAGTGATGTTTTCTTTTTAGAAATGGAAACAGAACATCGAGTCTCTGTTTGTTTTGGCGAGTTTGGGGCAATAACCGACAACAAAGGAAATGTTGCTCTGCGATGTTTAGATTAACATTGATATAATATTACGACAATACTTGTAGTCTCTTAGTGTCATAACTTATATATAATTAAAAAAACGTTTTATAATAATATAGCCGTTTGTTACTGATTTTTGTTAGTAGCGCTGAAATAGTTAGTTTTTTGTCAGTTTTAATTCTTTATGAGTAAACATAGGTTTTCTCCGTTGCGATTTCTTCTATTGTAATTTCATTTGTTTTGTTGGTCTGTGTATGTATGTGGAAACAGCAGTTTGTGTTTGATCGTATATTTTGTATGAAAACAAAGTGACTCCGTGCACCAGTATAGAATGGTTTGTAGTAAAACTTTCAGGACAGAGTTTCGACATCAAAACTGGTTTTGTTTACGAAAGTTACGAGTACGTGTGCTATGTCGCAGTTTTTGAGTTAATTTACACAAAAGTTTAGTATTTCTGTTTCCAATTTACACACCTTCACAATCAGAAACATTTAAGTTGCTTCCAACAGAGATAATAAAAAGATTTATTTTATTCAATGTTATTAATGAAAAATAAAAATGATTGTAGTGCGTTTATAGATATATTTTCTAATCCACAGCATTTTTGATGACGTCATGCTTGGTACAAACAATATTGTAAAGTAGAATTATTGGACAGGAAATTAAATTACTATAAAATTATTTAATTATAAAGAAAAAATTGATTGTTTAAATAAACTTCAACGAATTCATCCAGAAGTGGATGAATTCAACAACTGAAGAGATTTTTCCATGAATAGAAAGCTCTTGTATCGGAGAGTAAGGTTATTTTTTTTTCTCTATCTATTCGATCGAAGTCGGGATGGGTTGTTAAAATTGGATTAACATTGCAGAATTTGAAAGTGTTTAAAAAAATAATTTGTGCAGATAAAACAATAATATAATATCTTATAATTATGCTAAATATAACCACTTAATACTTCTGTTTTTAGTCTAAAAGCTTTGTGGGATAACAAATAAAACAAAAATTGGAATGTGGCCAAGATAGTAACGTAAATTTGGTCTACCATAAGGAATAATATAGCCACATTCAACACAAATTTATATCTCGGTCGATGGAAGATAACTGTATTCAATTGTTTCTTACTAAACGGCTTCATTTCGTTTATTTTATTGCTCTGAATTTATAATCAAATACCATTTTTAGTTTATCGCAGGTACATAATAACATTTATGTTTAATAGTTAAGAACTTTATACAAATTCTGAACTATTAAAAGTAAAATATTATGAATATTAATACAGCAAATAAGTCACAATATTGTATCACTGAAAAGTGAACGGGTGCATTCAAATCACTGGCGTAATTTCTTTAACCATTTAATTCGTCTGTGATAATATTCTATTGCTCATATTAGGATATAAAAGAGATCATCATTCTACATCAGTC
This sequence comes from Papilio aristodemus, assembly GCA_016277805.2. NCBI lineage: Eukaryota > Metazoa > Arthropoda > Insecta > Lepidoptera > Papilionidae > Papilio > Papilio aristodemus. Next base: position 6,947,151 of record JAABKM020000028.1, on the reverse strand, counting down.
TACAGTCTACTCACCGCATGGAGCTCCTTCCCAATCGTTACATCATTTCACCTGAATGGAAGGGAACCTAAACTCCTCATCTGTGGTCTCCGTTTCAAGGTTCTCCTCCCTCATCAGACGTTACTACGCTTAAAAATAATGTAAATAGTAATTAATTCAAATAAATATTTCATGTTATCCGAAGTAGTAAACCTTAATTCTATATATTATTTTATTAAGTAGACGGCTTAATACGACACAAGAGAGACATCACAGATCCGGCCTCATCCCACCTTAAATTAAGATTAAGGTCCGGTACGCGTGTTGAAATTTTCGTAAGTGCAACATGTAAAAGCACTCAGGCGAAGGTTCAAAAGAAAATAAAACTACACTAAAACACAGCATTGTCTTTTAAATAATTTCTTGTCACATGTACGTATGATACTTGACGAATATAAAACAGATTTATGTAGAAAAATACTTTACTACAGTACATCAAAATACTCTTTATTGCTCTGTTCATTTATTTTTATGTATTTAACGAAAAATATTTTTTCCATTTCTAACCAGCATTAAGATTAATGACTGTATGTCCATTCTAAAACGTATGCTATATTCATTATTATTCACTTGCCCTATTTCCACTTGGGATCAGGCAACATGTAATCTTCTACTCCATTCTATCCGTCATCTCAGTATATCAGATACTCAGATACTCTTTTCTTACTCAAGTCATCCGTCATGAAATCCATTTGTTCATAGGTCTCATACAATGCCTATACAATGTGGATTATTAATTACATGTAATGAAATCAGCGCTTATGATTATTATAAAAATACTGTTAAAGGTCACTCATTAAAGGTGTAAAACTATTGTTCAGACGAGTCATAAAGTTAAAAGGAGAATATAGATATGTGGAAGAATAATGTTCCCAGGCTCTTATTTAAGCTCGTACTCAGAGATAACCTGAGGCGTTTCTAGTCGGGATGGCAATAATGCTTCACATGCTACAAGTGAAGCATGATAACGGAGCTTTGCCCAACCGATTCCTGAATTCCACATGAAGCAAATTCTAATGCATAAATTGGATTTCTACCAGTGCCTACACCGATTTGTGATAAAATGTTTTTTATTTGGCAATTTGACTCTTTACTAAACATACAATAATATGGTATTTTACGCACCCGTTATGCAGCTGAAAATATTATTATAAAATCCAAAAGCACTGTGACCAAAAAGATTGTTAATGATTTTAATAGCATGACACAAAGGCCACAATCATGAAATATATTATATGAAGGACATAAAACATACAAGGAAAGCATATAAAAGAATAAAACTGAACTGAAGACGTTTTCACGTTTCTTTTTTATCTCAGTAAAAAGGTTGATGTTATCTTTTCGCTGGATTACGCCATCACCTTCACAGTTATAGTTTGCGTATGTCTTTAAAAACGCTGGTTAGGTATGATTTTAGTAACGCTTCAAAAGATTGTTATGTTTTATTTTTACTGATTAAAAAATCGAGAAAATTTTTAAAATATGCTTGAATCGTTATATAGTTAATATTCGTTGAATCGGTAGATTTATTTCATTCTTAAATTGTTCGAAGTTAGAAGAAAAATCTTGTCGAAGTAGGGATTGAAATTTCTAATATAAAAATTATTGTAAAAATTCTAAAAGAACCAGTTTGAAACTAAAAAATAAAAAAAACATGAAGCAATATCGTCGTGGCTCTCCAACTTCAATATGAAATTTACACTTAACACACACATAAGTAGATACGAGTGATTCCAATCTAATCTTGACATGTTTAAATCTCTTCGTAATCGCTGCAACCATGCCACTCAAAGATGTTTTCTACATATATGTAAGTATGTCGTTTGAAGCTTCACTGATCTTGACACGGCTTGAATACCATCCATACAGAAAAATTGTAATAATCCTTTTCTATTATAGTCGTCTTTTATTTTGTTTTAAAAATGTCTAATAAACATAAAAAAGTTATAATAGCGTATCTGATCCTCGCATCTTATCTAATTAGAATACTTTGTAATTATAAAATAATTAACGCATATAAACATTTTTTTTCTGGGATTTTCAGAATCGTAAAACGAATTTGTATTTTTTTATTTCATCTATAAAATATTATAGATAACCTAAAAGGTGATATATAAATAATCTTGGCGACAAAAAGAAACAGCAGCTATTATTTAAAAATATTTCAAAAATAATATTCAAATGAAAACAAAAGCACAGCAGCCACAGTACTAAGTGTCCATGCCATTGAGTGACGAAGACAATGTGCCATTGTTCTTTAGAAACTAGCTGTCTCAGTTTAGTACATAGTAATGGAGCGACCATTGTCTCATATTGCCAACTTGGTTCTCATCTTAATTATTCTACATTTTTGAACAAAACTAAGTCGTCTTACCTTTATTCTATCGACTGCTAAATTTTAATACACAAAAGAAGAAAAAATACACCATATGAAAAAGACATAAGTGGGTATTAGTCACGCAATGGACACGCGCAGTCACCTCGCTTACGTACATTTTTAGCGGGTCGCGTATATGAGAAATCATCTGGGTCGATATTAAAACCGTCTCATAAAATATCAAGGACTTTAAAATCTATGTCCCAGCGTATATCTAATACTTGATTACGATATTAAGACGCTACAGGAAAAAAATTGAGATGATAAATATGGATACAAGACAACTAACGATACAAATACAACAGTAATTTCAGATGGGTTCATAGTTTTATAAAAGAAAAGTGAGAATGAGATAAAGAAAGTTGGAGAGAAAAAATGAAGTAAATGCAATAGTATAAATACTTCTTATCCAGGGCCATTTAAAAATATACAAAATTCATGAAAGTAAATCTAATAGAAATTTTAAAGCATATTTTTATTATACCTCAACACTGTGACATAACCAATATCAATCGGATCAATGTTTGTTTTGCGTCGTTGCGTATTTACTCTAGCAAGTTACCGGTTTCAATTTAGCGGATTAAAAACTCTCGGATGTTGTCAAACATTCAGCATATGCACGCCGCTGGGAATATTGGATCGTTTAGTATACACAGAGGTTTACTAAAGATATAATATGATAACATAACATGGGTTACAAATAATAGACCAATTATATTATATACCTTATTTATAGATTCCCTGTGTTAAAAGATGCATTACATGTATTATAGCTATCTCTGTTTGAGTATTAGCAATTATCAGGTCCTGTCCGAAGGACCAATAGCATGCTACATGTAAACATTTTAACAATTAATACAAACGTTTGTCAAATCATTGGAAAATACAAACGAAATAAATCTCCGACCACACGAATCGATCAAATTAAGTAAAAGAAATTTCGATTCAGTATTGTGAGGGAGACTATAGCTTGCATTTTTGAATCAATACAAAATGTTTCAACAGTTTAGTAATATTTTGTATACATTTCAATGAAAAAAGTAAATGTTTCAGTTTTGTTTTATTCACAGTGTACCCACGCCGGAATTGTTTTTATGTCTCGTGAATCGCTTAATCCCCAAAGCGTTTCAATCTCTTTTCCATCGACGTTTTAATGTTTTTATTCATTGCTTGTTTACTACTTTTAGATAATCCCAGAACAATTTGAACAACGGGACGAGGGAATGTGTGTTTATTTGTTGTAAGGATTATTCGATACTGCATTGTAAATATGAAGTCTAGTTATGAATCCATGGAGATTCAACGGAAATTATGCCCGTATTTTTAAATATTCACCATAAAAAAACGAAATTTATACTATAGTAGCTATTTACTTATCATCGTTTCAGTTAATAGTAGTCCTCAGCAAATGGGAAATCTCCTCATTGAACACCACAAAAACGGGTCCCCTGGTAGACTACTTAAGTGTAAACCTTAAAATATATAAAGCTTATTTGACTTTATTAAAAATGAATGTTAACGCGGGGCCAGGATCTCAGAGCTTAAGTAAGTAATAATTTTAAAGTAAATGGAGAGTTGCTTCGGCTTTCTAAAACTACACGCGAGTACTTAACACTAGTAGAGTTTCCATTACCGGGCTCTTTATAAAACACACAGACTTGCGCAAGTTAGAAACATGTTGAGGCTTCTGAAATAAAAGCAGAAAGCTTCCAAAACGATTTATTATGTTTTTATTGTTAAAAACTATAAATCTTTTATTTTTTTCTCTTAAATGTTATGAAATAAAATATCTCAGTGTTTTCTTGTCACAATTTTTATGAATTCTTAATCTTAAATGAGGTTTTAAAGACAGTTCTTGTGTATATAATATAGGATTGAATATGTACAAGCAAGGCTATTGAAATAATTTGTACTAGATAAAGATTAAGATAGTAGAGAAAATAAACATAATCTACAATGTTAAAAGAAATATTAAAAAAACCACCAACGTATAACTGTGCTTTTCTATGAAAAATAATACTTTACGATAACATGTAACAAAATTTTACATATCATTATTTCACACAAACCTAATTTACTAGCTTCGAATAAAACACTTACATTCCATAAGACTTTATCTCGCATAATGTTTCTGTTACTGAGATAAAAATGAAAGGAGAGCATTAACTGAAAGCGTTTTCCGCGCTTCTTCGTTCCGCTAATAGAATCTCGTTACTCAAGTCAGAGAAAGCATTAACTATCGCTAAAGCCAGATTTTAAGATAAAAGAACGGCATTATCCTACTAACAAAGAAGAATGAAAAAAGAAAAAAACGAACCGAAAATGAACATGAAAGATTTTCCTAAGGCTTGTACGCATTGCCATATATGCCTAAAAGTCTAATGAAAAACCTTATTGTTGAATATTTGTACATATTACAAATATAATATAATAATAGATAAAATTAAATTATAATTTGTCTTTTTTTCTTTCCATTCTAAAACAACTATGCAAGATATTAGGAAATAAATGCGTCTCCTCAATCCAACCCGCTATAGTCAATCTCGAACGAGACAAACTTTACGTTTAAGTTCTTACTACAAAAATTATCAACTAAAATACTTTTTTAAATAGTACATTCCCACTATTTAAATAATAGTCAAATATTGGATTTTAAATGTGGAATTTATTAAAATACTGTAAATATAAAATAATTTAATAATAAACAAGTTTTTTTTTTTCGAAACCCTGGTAATGGTGGAATCCTCTTTAAGATTCGCAGACCAAACATATACTGTGAAGCAAACGTTTAATATTGTCTCATCTATAAATATTTAAGAACAAGTATACAGTATATTTTATATTTATTTAAAAAAAAACGTTCTATTCCATTATTATAAGGTTCAGTTTTCCTCAATATGTTTTTAATTCATCGACATGGTTTATTAAGTTTACATTGAAAACTCGTAACTTCAATATTTGTTTTCGTTAAATCAGCATCATTATATTGCTAGTAATAACAATAAGTTAATTTAATTGTTAGTCTGTCTTATAATATTGCAATATTTTTCGGTTTTCTCGAATTACGAATATTGGCAGTTAATTGTTTAAGATTTACCTTATCCTAGATAGATTTTTATGCTCTTTATGCTTGTCTTATCTTATCGAACATTTTCGAAATAATCTTAGGACGAGGCCTTTAAATAATAATTATTATTTATAATGACTAATAATAATATAATACTGTATATATGTATATATACATGTACATATTATTGTAGTTACATTAATATCAAGTTAAAATAAATTTCCTCTGAATTAGTTTTGCAATCTTTATTTAATTTATGTCAGTGCAAATTATTTTTCTTTATCGTTAACATGGATTTACTAAACGATCTATACGCTCAAAAATATATTTATCACACTATATTAGTAGCATTACTGTTTTTATGATTATTATAACTTTTATAACTTAATAATATTATTTCTGGACACTCAGTTATCACTTGTGGGTAACAGAAAAGCGAACAGTGCAATTGCGTTTACTAAGCAAAGTAGAAGTTTACATTGCTTTTAGAACGTAAGCTTTCTTGTACTCTCTTTTATACGTTTCAGCATTTACAAGCAAAGCGAAGTTTATTGTAAGCTTACCCATGTATTGCTTTTGATGAAAGCATATGCAACTTAAGGGTTATTTATCAGTACCGGATTACACTTGATGTAACACACTGTTACTACATTCCATATGTTTTATAAAAATGATTATTAAGAGCATTGAAAGCTTCAAAAATTCTTACTTGTGACCTAATAAAATTTTCTATGTATCCCTGGTCCTATCATATTTAATATTAAATTTCTAAGCAGTTTATATAATCGTTATAAGTTTTAGTAAACATGAATTCGTGAGGAGAAATATAACTTTCAGTCCGTGATTGATGTTCCATCTGCCGCTTTAATATTAGACTTGAATATTACCGCAACGGCACGTGAAGGGATTTCCCTATGTTTTTTATGTTTACTATCGATGCTTATTTTATACTAAATTTTTTTAACGATACTAGTTACCTTAATAAATTAATAACTCTCAAATAATTTAACTAGTATGAAGATAGTTATTGATGTTAGTTTTTGAGCAACGTTATTAAGTCGCCAAAATAACTTTTTGAAATACTGGAATAATTTATCCACACTTAAACTCGTTAGATAATTCTGAAAATTAGTTAATAAAAGATAACATTAATTATTACATGGTTAAGTAATGAGTGAAATGACTGATAATAGAGTGATTTAGAAGGTATCAAGCTCTGTAGACTCTATGTAAAATGTGAACAGAGCAAGGATTTGATAATATTGAATTTATAAAAATAATGTAAGATGCCAACTTAGTAGTTAAACTATTTGAATCCCCGAGACTCATATTATTATCTACCAGTAGTTCTACAGTATTGAACTAAAAAAGCTCTATAAAATTTCTATAAAGGATAAATAGAGGTGAAGTTTCAAATTAATTCATACCAGAAAAAGATCTGAAGTGTGCCTTGAAAGCCTTGAATATTTAACGAAGTTAAGCGCAAAATTGAGTGAAGTTTAAGCTTTTGTTACTTTCCATTCTGCAGCGAGGCAGCGGCTGAAAGGAAGTATTACTAATTAGGTGTCGGTGCCTCCATTGTTATTGAAACGATGTTTTTCTGAAAAACGATGAATAATCACTTTTCTGACAACACCGTAACCTACCTGCGCGGGTACCTACGCCAAGGCTTTTGTTTTCTAATATCGAGGTAAAAATTTCTGCCAAACTTTTTAATCAAACATGTTTCGTTTTCGTGTAGCATATATTTTTATCCAATATTTGTAGAAATATTCTTACTTGTATCATTCCAAATAAAAAAAATAACTACTTTATGTCATTTGTCAAAAATGAAACATGTCCTTGGTTTTTAATTTAAAATGAGGGCTCTTACATCAACTAAAACAAATACTTGATTTCAAGTTAAGTCATAATAACCTTATCTTAAATATGCAATTCAAACACTCTTAAATACATATGAGGAAATATTTTATTGAAAATCGACAAAAGTTCCAGTTGCGAACTAGACAAGAATAAGAAAGTTTTGAAACAATCTTACCACCTGTGTAAGTTGGGAAATAAAGTTTCTTAACCGCCAGATCAGCTCTTTGTAACAATCAACTGTGTTACTTACATGTGCTACCCGTAGTGAATGGTTGATAACAAGTGGCATATAGGTAAGTATCATATAATATGTACCATTGTTTAATTTAATTAGTTTTTAAATTAAATTATTTAAATCAGTTTTGAAAACTATACAATCTGGAAGATCTAAATTACTAATAACTAGATTTAAAATTCTTTATGCTATTTCTCTTCTATTTACCTATAAAAGTGAATTTCTTAGTTACGTTTTTATCTCCTAACTAAAATTCATACTCAAATGCATGCGAATTCAATAAAACCTATTTGTATATTATATATTTCGTACACACTAAGGATAATACACGTGTGTTAATTGAACTCTGTGAAATTTATTTGTGAAGTTCGACGTATCAGTAGAGCGAATCATTAATAGAAGCTTATGAGATATAAATTGTTTGCAGCGTACGAAAACATGGCCTTATGATATCAAATTTTCGCTTTTGAGGGAATATAAATGCTGAAATCACCTGCTCTATACGTTCAATTCGCCAGTATATTCGTAATAAAATTTGAATATTTGGGCATTTCCTCCGAGGAAATACATATTTTCTTGAATTTCCTATTCTGGATGACTAATATATTATATTTACAAGGTATCGAATTAAATTGGTACGTTTACGTATTGTTTTCCTGTAATGAATGGCATTATTATAACATTCTCAGGGAATAAAGATTTGATGATTCATTTCATTTTTTTTTATGGCAAGTATTTTTTTTATTTTTATAGTGGTAAAAGGGGGATAACGTAAGAACAAAAAGCCTTGATATTGACGAACTTCTCAATGAGAAAATTACGAACCACGTCTCATGTTATTATGAGCATAAACTCCTACCTAAATTGCAATCGATTTCAAAATTATAATGTTGTTTCAAGAGCGATTATATTTTATTAATTAGCGGCGTCAGGCTGCTTTAAAGCTAGTAATCTGTAATCCCGAATATATGTGTACGATGGATATATTAATCCTTCTATTCAGATTCTCAGTGTTCCAAATTATTTCAATATCTACACATGCATACAATTTTAAACAAAAATAGTTCTGCGTTTGACATTACGATAAAAACTAAAAATACCTTTCCAACAAGTTGGTTTAATTAAATATTTTCCCCACTAATAATTATTTGTTCCCTTATGTTAATGAATTTTTCTAGAACACGAGTGAATTTTACACTCTAAATCTTTACAAACTGGTTGTCAATTTTCGTTTAAATAATACTACGCGTGAGGCGAAACCGTAGACACTGTTAGACATAGCAAATTATTAATATGTGCTTATAATTCTGTAGTATTATTATATAATAATCAACTGCACGATCAATGAAGCCAAGCAGAGAGTTGCTTGGAACTTTTTCAATATCTACTTTAATATAAACCATTCTTTTGAAACTTAAAGAGAGCTTTATGATGTATTAAGAGTTTTGAAATTATTCGACCGTGTTACATACACATCGGTTACGGGTACTTCTTACATCGCCTTTCTTTAGTATATCACTAATCTGATCGATGTAAGTACAGCCACTCACCTTTGTAAAATAAAAATATTATAATCTTTGATGTCACATAATTAAAAGTTGTTATCTGTTCAAAGATTCAGTATCCTACATTTCCAAGCACAATGAGGTACTGTATATTTAAATGAAACAACATTTACGGTTTATAATTTGGTTGATTGGTACGTATGTTATTTAATTATATAAAATTAGGCGTGAGAATCTAAAACGCAATTATGCGGCTAATCGGCTTCGCGCATGATTGTGGTTAATGTACAATTGTCTAATTTCACATTAACAATTGATTTATGTTATATCATAGTATTTAGAAATAACGTTATTTAGTTTATTTTAATAATTTATTAATTTTACTAGTACATTAATTAATTCATTTAACAAAAAATCAAAAATATTTTTCTGATGTGATATCATACATTTATCACTCTATATTAATCTTTTATATATTGAGAAAAACAGGAATACAAATAAATCCCTTAAGGCTATTATTTTATTAACTTTTCCCAAAACACGTGAAATTAATACGGTCGTAAAAAGATTTAAGTGAATTTTTTTTTTACTATGGAATTGTAACAATTACAAGTGCAATATGCGAAGGCATCCTGATTCCATAGATCATTCTAGAATAAAATTCTCTATATAATAATATAAAATAATTAATGTGGCATGTCTGTGAATTTTCTTCCTCTATGTAGAGCCATTGAGTGTAGGAGTATATCCCCGACATCATTATACAAATATCATTATCGTTAACAACGTAAGCTACGATAACGACGGGGAGCTGTTAATACCATAGATATGCGAACAACACAGGTAGCCTAAGCAGTCTGTTAGTTCATGAAAAACAACCCTGTTTAATTTTATATTAATTAAATTACAAAGATAAGAAAATAGAGATGATGCGTACCAATTTTAGTTAACATTTACTACAATTTGTTTTTAAATAAACTAGAGCTTTCAACGACGAAAACTTGAAGACTATCTATGATTCACGATAAAATAACTAAAATCACAAAAAAAGAAAAAGCTTTTCACATTACTATCGCACTCTGAAATATTAAAACCCACAGAAGTATGCAGCTTTTCACATACGACAAAAGTCTTATTAGTTGTCTCTTGAAGTTAAAATCCTT
>JAABKM020000028.1:6834242-6864063 GCA_016277805.2 Papilio aristodemus | reverse complement strand
TGTGAAAATAAATGGAGTGAGAAAGTTGTGATAATTTTATTTTTATTAATATTCTGGAAATATGGTCCTTCGACGGAAGTATATAGCTGATTCCGGTCGGCTATGATTTATACAAATACCTTAATTTATTATTAGTCTATAAAAATATTCCCGAAAATAAAAGAAAAGATTGCAATGCGTCTACCGAAATGTTTGCTCTTTGGTGCTACATTTTACATTATTCGCAGCCGCTTTCATATGTTATTAATTCAATATCGGTAATTTAAATGACGCATAATTAGATGGGTTCCTATAGTATCATTCTAATAATTTAACGTTTTGTAACGTTCCATTCAATTTTTGTATCAGAGTATAATAATGACTTATATACATAATTCTAATTTTTAGTTCCTTAATTAATTTCAATCCATTTTTTATTTTAAATACAATATTTAAAAATAATCCGCAAAAATGAGATAGTTCAAGGTTGAAGAGGAAAGAACCTTTTTACAATGCGGACAGAGCTTTTCCATCGAATAATATTTACATTTTTTGTATCAGCTAAACCTTTATCCGTCAAATTTTATATATTGTTTTAGCATTCATTAAGTCATCATATCTCGATAGTCATCTGTTGCATGTACAATGCAAATTTTCATTATTTTATCAACGTATATAAAACAAAATAAATACTTGTTCATTTGTTCATGAATTTTCTTCAATCTTCTTGTCATATAGAATATGAAATGATGTACTAAAATATTGTTCATAAATTATTAATGCTGCTTACTAATTTAAATGTGTACTTGTTCTCAGAATAAAAGCTTCATACAAGTTTAAATATTATATGAAGAGCGAACAAAAGCATCATTTCGCATTATAAATGTATGACAAAGTTCCTATCTATTTTAGCAACGCGATCGCTCTCACATCTAGCTGAAGCGCTGTTAAACTAATACGTTCCATTTGTAACCGAAGGCATTGTTACGCGATGCGTTTCATTTAGTTCCAGCATAACAAGAAAGATGGCGTTGTATTAAACATTTCAGTTTATTAATTTTATTAGGAATAAATGAATATCCTGTGTTTCTATTGATATACATGTTTTATACTATTTATATTCAAAAAAATTACCATATTTTACAATTTTATGAAAAAAAAAAACATTCACATATATTTTGTATGAACCGAAATTACAAAAGCTCTCTTGAATTTTATTAACATTTGTAGATTAATTTTATACAAATACATTATATGCATTTAAGAATTTACTAAATATGTTATAGTTAAAGACTTATACACGTTTAAAATTTGAAGTTACATTTCAAAACTTTGTTTTCATGCACTCACTTTTATGAACACGTTTCCTTTTTGTTTATTTCATAGTTACAATAATTTCTATATGTTCTATTAAAACTACAGTTTCCTGTTACCTTCCTGGTTGTAAAACTAAACGAGGTTAAAACAATATAATGGATAGTAGATCAGGGAATACATTTGAGTAGCCCTTGCTCTGTCAGATTCTGTTTATATAACTTATTAAGCATTGTTTACGAAGTCCATTCGAAAGTTGGAACTAACTTTGTTATATAAATTATTGTTTCAATTGTCAAAACAACTAAGTAATCCGACGGTCAACTGTTAAATATTTGGAATTTGATCCCGATTAAATAGCTTTTTATAGAATGTGGTACACGAGGCTAAAGTTATTTTCGAAGAAATGATAGTTCACTTAATGGACATGTTAAATAAATTGCTGCGGTAATGAGACGATTCAAATGGTATTGCAAGCTTAATCTTATTTATCTATACAACATCTAAATTTTGATTTATTCCCTACGGCCACGAAAAATACCAAGAGTCGCGCGAAAACATTTTTATGAAAAATTTACTGTCTCATGGTAGTGGGGAATAATGACAAGTTTTGAATGTCAAAGTAAATTTTTAAACACATAAAAAATGTTAAAATTCACATTTACTTGCTAATCAATGTATTTAGATGTTTATTTAGCAGTAGCAACATATCGGCCCTGAACATACTTGATGCTTCAAAATACAAACAATTTATTTATTTGTTTACATTATTTATTTTTTTAATAATATGTACATTCTTGTACATTTAATAGTGTCTTTTAAAAAACAATCTTAAAATTTATTTTATCTAAAAGAAATGTCGGTAAAGTTACCTCAGGTACGGTTACCCTGCGAAAATTTATGGCTTTGTCGATTACAGATAGATTTATAGCCAAAAATATCTGTCTATTAGTACGTGAGGTTTATGTGTTTTCCGTGATCGATTGTTATACAGAAACCATAAAATTTAGGAAGACTTGTATAAGAATGTTGGTCACTAAAGGGTTTTTATTTTGAAAACTCGCACCAGAAATGTAATATTAACAGTTGTTTATAATTGGAATATATTACCAAACCTTTACAATTATGGAAAAAACTCAATTTTGATATTAGGTATATATTTTTCAGACCGTATCGAACAAAACCTAAATTGATGAAGATTTGGTGCAAGAATTCGCCCGAATACAAAAATTTTATCCTGATGGCCTAAAAATAACCTAACTCAAGATTTTAATTTACTGTCTACGAAAAGATGGTTTTAGGTTCCACTTTGTTGTGAAGTATGAAACAATTTTAGTGTTTTTTCGTAATTGTGATATTGATTTTTTTAATATGATAAAACAAACTGCCTCCGCCGTTAATAAATACAATTTTATGTCACGAATTTCGAAGCTTCTAAAAGAATATGACCCTTGGACACACGCCATAAAAACGTACAACGAAAACTTATTGGAAGAGGAACTTTATTGGTTGTATCATGAGATCGCTGATCCCTCATAAAAATATGTACGTATTGGTATTGTAAGATACATATGACGGACAACTTATATGTTAACCCCGCTCACGAACAAACCATAACGTGCAAACGAAAATGAACTCTGTTGACTTTCCAACCTTTCGATATAGAAGGGGGATGTTTGCTTGATCAGCTGATTCAGCAGTACCGACGCTTGATGCTAAACTATATTTGGAGAGGGAAACACAGGAGGAGTGTTCGTGAGTGCCGTCATTTTGTTTCCTGTGAAGTGTCTGTGTCTAGATTGATAGAGAAAATATACTTGGGAAAATGTAATCTGAATGTAGTCAAATACTTTTATTAAATCAATGATGCACATTATATGGTAACAATTATTCATCCAAAGCTAGTTTTGATTGCAAACTGTTGCTGGCTCTATGATGTTCTAATGTGTATTAGAACGTACCCTGGTTGTAATTAATTTTATTTATCCTATTACGACATGAATAGAAGCTAAATGAATAAAATAAATACTGTGTTACAAAAGAGTGTTTCATTCTTAAGTGAAGAGGTATAAAAAGCACATATCGACGGCACCGTATTTTATCAGAGGCGGTGCGAAGCATTTAGTAAATATTTGAACGATTCACGTTTTGCAATTTACACCCATCTGGAAAACTCGCCGTGTTACTTTACATTCTATCAAACGGAATGGAATTTCGTAATTAGAAATGTTTTAGCATAGCCCCGGTGGATGCGGGGGAAGGCATTGTTTTGCTAATGAGTTTCAGCGTACCTGAAAACGTTAGACAGATTGAGTACATTAATTATTTATCAATCCGAAGACTTTCAGACACGTGTTTTAATACACTTAAGGAATAACAGTGTGTACTCTAACAATTATTTTTAAGAGAGATACATCTATAAGCACTCTAAACGTATTAGAACTTTACGCTAATTGTTATGCAATTAAATTAATACAGTAATATATTGAGGGACTGTAATAAAACATGAATTATAACAAAAAAAGAAGTTTTGTGCAACAACATCTGAATTAAACAAGTAATACTCAATTTAGATAATGAAATACCCGATTTTAGGATGTTGATATATTGATCATTGAAATGTTTATTAAAAACAAATCCGTAAACTCTGTCTACTACTGAAAGTTACGACTGTAAATTGTTATTACATTTACTTACATTTCTTTATGCAAAGTATTTCATAAATAAAAATATTTGTCATAGAACCATCGTATAACTTTAATTAAATAACTAAACACTGTCATGTTACATAAATTGTTAATAGACTAAAAGTGAAATTGATTCTGTTGGAGAAAATAATGAGCAGGTTATAAATCTCCATTAGTCAGTTGAATAACTGAATAATAAAGGCCCGAACTACGAAAGTTGGGACTGCCTAGTCAATAAGCCGCATAGATTAATGTAAATTATAGAAGGGTGCTACTTTACAAGGTTACAAAACTAAGTTTTATTAAAACAAGGCTTTTTATTTAATAACAAATTTGGTTTTACATTAATATAAAAAGTTAAAGAAACTTTTAAGTGAAGATAGATAGGCATTTGTTAAAATACTAAAATTCAAGACATTGAATGTGAATATCATTTCAGTAAAAAAAAATCTATTTTGTTAATAGCAAGTATAATATTAATTTGTAAGAAAATTTTGAGAAACCTAACATGACCTCATTTAAGGAATATTTTTTGAGTTGTTTTAATTAACAGGTAATTCTTTGGAAAAGTTATAGATAACTTAGACATATAGATAATTAAGTCCATATTATTTTTCTTCGTATGTAATCCACTGGTTACATACAATGAGTCTATTAGAAGAAGCTGTCTATTGGACCCAACTAATTGTAATATGACCAATTGCATGACGGTGTTTGATTCGTCACGATTTTTCAAATATAATTGTAGCTTGAAAAAGATTTAAATAAAAAATTTATAATTAGATTTAAGAAAATAGTTATAAAATCCTGCTTAAAACCTTAAGAAGATGACGTGAATGTAACATGAAAAAAATTGGAAGAAACTTTTTAGTAGTAAACGCAAAAGTAATGAGAGATTTCGCTTAAAGCAGATGAGAGCGTCAACATGTGGAAGTCAACGCAACTATGGTAATAACATCAATGGAAAGGGATTATAGTGATTTATGCGAGGTGTCAATGTGATTACCATCGAGGGGCCCCTTTCGGTCCGTTTGGCGCATTTCAATTACCACCGTAGAGTGTTGCTCGTTGAATAATGCATAGGAAGGACTTTGATTGAAATGTTCCGTACTCATGTTCAACTTAATTCCTCGCTGTTTCATTGCTTACAATCGTAGCGTGGATGATTTTGACTGCAATTAAAGCCAATACAAGAGAATTCGACTCGAAGCAACGCACTTCGCACACCGTTAATGCTTCGTATTTACCCTTTTATAGAGGAAGGTGACAAACTAGCAAGTTTGCTTTATATTAAAGCAACAATACCTATTGCCATGAATTGCCAGAATCGAACAGAATAGTGGAAAATATGGACATTTCTAACTATTTAGATTAATAAGTGTGATTCTTCTATCTCCTCCAAATCATTTCTCTATATCAAATATTCTTTTACTTCCTATCCTTTCTGTATAATAAAACGGCAGTAAGGGGAAAACGACTAGAATTAGGTACCTAGCTCGTCAGATAAAACGCGGAATATTTCTACTTCATACCCGTCTTTCGATATTCTTTTAATATTTGCACATCCAAAAGCATTCATTAATTTAGCACAATACATTCAAATAGTAACAGTACATTGGTCAGCGGTTAGCATTACTCGTGTTAGCCCGCGAATATTTATTCCGACAGATTCAAAGAGAGATACGTACGGAATTCAAGCAAATTCTGTTCGATTCGAGGAATATTAATACGGATTAACGGATTGTATTTCATCATATCCAATATAAGATGAAAACATGATGATAAAGAAAGTGGCATGGTTTCCCATAGTTGTATTTTTGACGAAAAATTGATTTACATTTAATATAATATTACCAATGATAGCACTCAAAATTATTTTTTTTATACTACAAGGTGGCAAACGAGCAAGCGGTACACTTAACAGTGACCGATGCCCATAGACACCTGCAACATCTAAAAGAGTTGCAGATGCGTTGCCTACCTTTAAAAGACATAGGAAGAGATCAGTAGAAAAAGGATAATTACTTTACCCATTGATCCCCTCCTCTGTCAAATCCTCTTCCCCCTCCCATCCCTTCCTTATTAGAAAAGGGTGGAAAGGGGAAACGGATCAGAGTTGGGTCTCCGGCACCGACATTGCCCGAGAAATAACACACATTAATAGGCAATTAGCTGAACACACTGCTCGTAGAACAAACGGCCGGTGGTGCCTGAAAATCCTGGAATAGTGACTACGTACTGGTCGACGTGGCTTAGATCCACGTGATGCTCTGCTCAAGGTTTCTAGAGTTCAGTCGATGTGAAAATCAGGCTACCGCTTTTGTGGTGAACAATGGAGACCTACGTTAACAGTGGACGATAGTTGGCTGAATGGAAAAAATAATTCCCGTAATTCTCCCTTCCGTAAGAGATTTTTTATTTTGCTCTAGGGTACAGTGTAATAATTTTCTTTATTTATTTTTATTTTTCATTTTCTAGCCTAGAATTAAGAGCATAAATATCTTTAGTAATAGATATTCAAGGTAATTGTTGTTTTATTTTATACTTAATTACAATAATTGTCGAGACACCAAATCATTAATTCAAATCAGACCAACACTTCCAAAAGCGCAGTGCAGTTGCCGGAGTAATTATTTTTGCAAGCCCACCGGACCGCGGAGACGACTCGGCAAAATAAATTAAATCTAGAATATGGAATGACAGCCACGTTTGAAAGTTATTAAAATCTTTCACGATTTTAAAAGATTTACTTTTTGAACTCTGCCGTATATTTTAGTTTTAAATTAATTTACATCAGGCAAATTCCTTAACTAATTTAGATAGAAATGGAATGAATAAATACTTAATCGAATCATCCATCAATTATTATGACAACAACGGTCCGTCTGTGTGATAGCTTTACTAATGTGTGTTAGTGCCGGTAATAGGTAGAAATTAAAATAAAAAAAATTAAAAATAAATGACATCTTCAGTAGCGTAATTGAAATTCTAAAGGAATATTCTGTAATTTAATGATGATAAATAAAAAAAGACGAAACCTGCGTAGTAACAGTTGTAAGAGTGAATACTGGTCTCGAAGTTTAGACAATCCTGATCGGATTCTAAATAAGGGAATCGACTATTAGTATCAAATATTTTTTAATCGTTAACGTAGAAATATAAATGAAAAACAAAATAATGAAAAAATTGTATCAAAAACTAAACATAAAAAGAACACTATTAATTAATGAAGAAATTCTAAGGTAAATTACAGATTACAATTTGATAAATACAATATTTGATTTCGTAACTAAACCAATAACAAAAGATTGTAAATACTTTAATTTGTCTATTTTAACTGAACATATTAATATAGTAATAAAGTGAACATAATATGCTTTAATAAGTGTACGTACTCATTAGTAAGTAAATACTGATTTTAATTAATGTCGCATTTCGAATCTAAAACTTGCGATTCGCCGTACTTTGTGCTAGACGACCGAAAATCAAAATAATGCTACCAGTAAACTTTGCAACATTTCGGTGTGTTATTCCTTTGTGACCCCTTTTAATTACTGTCTGGCCCAGCATGTATCATAAATTCTAATGGAGTACCGTCCCCGTCTCCACATTTTACTCCCTATATTGAGGTAAATTGCATTTTAGAGTGTGAACAAAAACAAGCTTTACATATCGCAGAAAATTTCTTTTAATTATGCATTATCATTATTTTTCTTTTTTTTATTATCATTGACGTTAATTTTTTTATTAAATAATTAGTAAACCGTTCCTCCCGATACAAGGACCCCAGAAAATTCCGTAATTTATTTTATAATGTCTGTAATAAATATATGTCTATGTACATTGTGATTAAAAGTATATATTAAATTAATTAGTATGATATATTGTCACAGCAAAATAGTTTGGTCGTACTCGATATTTGAATTCCGATAAAATATCTATGTCATTGCCAAATGTTGAGTATTTGAAAGTTATGTGGTTGTAAACATGTGTGTGAAATTAATACCATGGGGATAAGCGTCAATAGCCTAACAGATTAGAAAAGGATTGGGAAACATGATGAAGGATCAAGTCCACCTTTGTGGTTCGAATTTGTACTGTATTGTTATAGAAAAATATATTTATAATTTATGAATGTTTTTGCCCTTTTTTTAAAATAAAATTCTAAAAATTGGTGGCATCGTTTTTGTATGATACTATTAGAAACTAAGCTATCGCACTTTAGACGAAAGACAACTTTCTCAAACTTCGCAAGTACCTCCGAAGTTTGAATAATCTTTCAGTTAAGTGTCACTTAAGACATAGTTTAATTCATCGGTGTAGACTAGTATCTATTTCTGGATACGTTCCATTAGGAATCAGCGAGGAAACATGTCAACAAATACTTAAAAAAAATATCTTACTCTTCAATATCGATACTGGTGACGATCGCCACCCTACGCGTCAACATAAATAAATCTGCATATAACACAATAAAATTATAAAGTAGCAGAGGTATGACTTCGAACAAAAGTTCTACACTTGTGGAGGTGAAACCGATTTTCCGTTACAACCTTACTGAAAATTAAGGAACGACCAAAAAGTACTTTATGAATATTAAGTAATCCATCACATTAAGCCATTTCAAGAGCACAGAGATTTCCTTTCTGCTTTATATTCTATAGATTTGTCTTTTCCTTTGTCTTTTTTTCGAAGATAACGAAAACCGATTTAAATTTGCTATCATTAAAATTAGACGAAGTGGGATCAAAGCTTTAAGAAATGTTAATAAAGAGAATCTTTTTCTTCAGATTTTGAAAGATATAAGAGGAACACATTAAATCTATTCAATTGAAATAAATTCAAAAGAAATATTCGAAATTGGATGACTACATTATATTTGTGGGAATAAGTGAGATGGAATCATATCGTATACATAATGTGTATGTACATATTTTATTGTTCATAACATTAGACAAATTGTTTTTTTTTTTAATCTCGAAAGCTTATTGCACTATTTACATTACAAAGATAATTTACCGTAAGGTAAAGTACTATAATAATTAATATTCAATATTACTACTCGCCTGAATATTGCGAGGCACTAAAAACTTGTGTTTAATAAATTTTTCTTGTTTTGTGAATTATGAAATGTAAGTATGTAGTAAATGTAGTAGTTCTTGAGAAGGTCTTAAAAGTTTTACAGTCGAGTGAAAGGCACTTAGGATTTAAGTTATATTTTCACTATTATTTACGTAATCCTGAAAAGTGAAAAGTATAAGTAATGTTTTGCTATGTTTTGAATCCATTATTTTTAAATTTTAATCTACATAGTTGTTTTATAAATTTCAAACTTTAAGTACGGCGGCCACGTACAGGTTTACAAAAAATGGGTAGGCCTCCCAGAAGACGTTGCAGAAGCGCACCGGATGGGGCCGCTTTCGGACCAATCTTTAATGAATAATGAGGTCTACGTCCAGCAGTGAACAAATATCGACAGAAAAGACAATTATTGCTTTAATTGATGTTTATTCTTATGACGATGATCTCAGACCTAATTTTACTGCAGTGGGGTACAAAACAAAGATTAGTTATATAGAATATATAACTTATTATTAAATAACTAAGTTTCTATATTACAAGCTTGACCTCAAACACTAGTACGTCAATAGATATTATAATTCACTTTATCAATATCAAATGACTTACATCGTTATCCTTTAATTTACAGAAACAATTGTATATAACATTGTTGGACACTTTAATACAAAGTACACATTTATAAAGCCGTAAACATACAAATCGAAAGTAACAGGCTGCTGGTTAGATTTATATGGACGTTACATAGAGCGAAAAAGAAAATTGGAAGAAAAAGGGTCGCGAAGAATATTTCAATATGCCATTCACATTTTTACGATCGTCATGTGCGCCGCCTTACGATTGTGCAGAACCGCAATATTGGACTATTCTTTTATGTTGTTTTCTTCTTATTATTTTAGCAGCTTATTCGCAGATGCTATCGTTGTATTTACGTTGAAAGATTTCGTTTCTTTCTTCTTATCTTGGTGCTTTTTTTTCTAAATCATTAGACGCCGCTGATATTAATTCCTTAGTGACTAATAATTAGGAATATTATTTTATATCTTATATTCTTGTAGTTCCTCTATAAATCTCAGTACCTGGATTTTTCAACACATTAGAGTTAAATACCAATTCGTTGTTAACACCGGCCTTAACGAATATCTTTCAATACTCCTACACTATAGGCGTTTTCTTAAAATCCCGGAAGATATTTCGATGATTACACCACTTTTATTTAAGAAAGACTACAGATATTGGTCCGTTAGGAACCAATTCAGATCGACCGAGTCCGTGCTTAGAATTTTTATGCGCTAATTCCTTCATTCAGCTGCGATTGTAATACGCTTTTCGATGATATTATAAAATATACATTTAAACCTTACTAATATTTAAACTGTAAATCATAACAGTGCATATAAAATATGAAAGTTATTTCCTTATTACTAACATAATAACTTATATTATTTAACTAGTTTATACTTAAATCCGTGGCGAATATACATACAAATAGCGAATTCACTTCGAAGCAACTAAATTTTATACATTAGTCCCTTGTCGGCCGTTTACAGATAATATGTGTATCTATTTCGATTACAATAGTGACACGGTTTTGTAGAAAAAGAGATAAGTATTTCTTCCTAAAGTAAGGGTTAGAAGACGCACGAGGCCCGTATTTGGGATAAGAACGTGAGCGTAACTTATTGCCACCCAATAAGACTTGCGCCTTTTATTGAGAAGTTACAACGCATTGAGCTGAACATAGATTTTTCAGAATAATAAAACAAAAAATATTTAATAATTAACAACATATTCAATTATTTTATGTTATCATATTTTATTGATTATTAAATTTAGGTTACAGACATTGCCAAGTCGATGCAGGAAAAGTATCCCTTTATGCAAAACAGAAAAAAAATGGATAAGAATGGAGAAAATGGAAAGTGAAAGTCACTCATCTCATCACTATTGAGAGGTCGTCGTGCTTTACGTATTGAGCACATACTTTTACATCAGTTGTCATCGCTGTGGTACTCTTTTGTTGTAACCGCAGTTTTGGGTAATACCCTGATAGTACTATCACGTACTGAAATATATAAATTATTATTTTTGTGTTTAAATTTCGAGGATTTCTCTTCGATAGATACAACAGGAATGACGAATAGAAGTTCATTTTTAGTTATGTATCTCATTTTATAACTTTGAATATTATTAAAATTAGTTACACCAATATATTCACAAAATGCCACTCAGTTGAAGGACCATCGACTACTTACTCCATACTTGAAAAGCTCTTAAGCCGTGACCTTTACTCCAATCAAAAATGTCAATGTTCGCGGTGAAGTTATTGATTTTAACACTCCTAACAAGTTTTAGATTCAAATGATGGACAGAAATAATTATAATTTATTTTTATATTAATAACATTTTCGTTTGTATTGAATTACATAACAAATGGATCACACATAAATACTTAAGGTTATTGTAGGTAACTGAAATTATATTTACCAGTAACTTTTTTGCAATACATATTGAAGTTTTTACTTGTTTTGTTCAGTCTTTTTAAGGGAATGTAATTGTGAAAGTTTTAGTTGAAGTGGTCATAATGGATTGAAACTTTCTTTTCAAGAAATAAATTCTTTGGCACAATATACAAAGAAATATCGGGCATTGTTACTTTTGAAGTAACAGGAGTAAACAAAGAGACGAAAGCTACAACGGAAATACCTGTAGTACGCAAGAGAAATAAGTGAAAATAAATGGTAGATATAGTGGTTCTTACTCTGAAAATTATTGGACATTTGATATTGGGATATCGCCAATACGTGAATAAGTTTCTAGATCATCAATTATATTCTTACTTTTATTGCAATAAAAAAGTCTTTATTTTTATGTGTACAAGAGTTAATGCGAATAGTTTTGCTTAAAGATACAAAATGATTCAATGTGGATAAAGCTTATAGCACGGGCAGATTATCCTATCTTTAGATTACATTTAAGTAGTCCTACGTCCATTCATGATTTTTATTTATTTAAACTTGCCCGCATTCAATTCCATTAACTAACAGATGACCCATTTTGTATATTTCTTCGTGGCTACTATTCTATCATTAATACTGTACCCGTTATTTTAAATGTTAAAACATAAACTATATAGCGTTTTAGATTTTTTAATTAAAAGCTTAAAAGTTTAAAACAAAAGGTGTTGAACAAAGGCACGGTTACCAGTTTTTGCTGCGGTTTCATAATTTCCTTATTTGCAGATGTCGGCTGATTTTTATTTTTGAATTCTTCGCCAGACCGGGCTTAGAAATTTCCGGAGCTTATATCGTATTTACAATTCTATACGTTATTATTAAATCCCTGTTTTAAATTCCGTTACGAACTCTTTTGTAATTTATAAACCTCATTTTAAACAGTATTATGCCAGTGATAAATATTTAATACCGAGTGATGATTTATCAGAAGGTTTCGTGAAATAATCATCAAACTCAGAAAAACTGGCAATGCTACTAATTTATCTAATTTTAATTAGAGATAACATTTTTTGATGATAAATAACACTTGTAATTTTATTATACCTGTATGTGTTTCTATTGCAATGAAATCTTCTTATTGATATTAACTATATTTTTGGTACAAGTAAATGTAAGGCACAGAGATTATGAATAAGTTCGCGTCATAATTGATTACATAATACACAAAAGTCATTGATGTTTGTTTAAAAGCAAGTATTATGCAGAAATATTTAAAACAGAGGATTGAATTGATATGAACAACAGAGATACGACAATTTTATCCGCTACAGTTAATATCAGAACATATTACATTAAACAATTCACTGCACAATTTGAGTAGCAACTATAAATACTGTATACAATATTGTACTATATATTAATTTGTCAGTTGAAATAATTTCCAGTTTTAACATTGTTTAATTTCAAAATAAATTTGAATCAAACCTAAATTCGTAAATTTGAAATTGGAGGATATTACTGTAATTTTTTTTGCAAATTTTATGTTTTTTTTTTTTTTTAAGAGAAAGTCCAGTGAACAAAATAATGTACGCGTTGTGTAAAGTGATTACTACCGATCAATATTCTTAAAAATCTTTTAGTTCATTAGACTTTGTATACAAAT
The DNA here is from genome assembly GCA_016277805.2 of Papilio aristodemus. Lineage (NCBI taxonomy): Eukaryota > Metazoa > Arthropoda > Insecta > Lepidoptera > Papilionidae > Papilio > Papilio aristodemus. Next base: position 6,850,885 of record JAABKM020000028.1, on the reverse strand, counting down.
TCTGGTACAAAGACTTACATTACAAAATACAAGCACTTTGTATTTCGAAATATTGTAGAAAACAGAAGGCAATAAACATAGAAATCCAGATAAGGAAAAGACATCGAGTGCAAGAAAAAGACGACTTTTGAAACACCTCATGGAATATGGTTAATATCTGAACTATTTTCATAAATAAATGATGTATTTTTATAAATGAAAAAGGAATTTTAAATGAGTTCTCGAATAACTGTAAGGAAATTAAAGAAAAATCGCGATGAAAAAGTTAAATTTTTTTTGCACCCACTTTAAAGTATTAAAAGGCAAATACGGATCAAAGCCTGATACAGCAATTAATTTAAATTGCTAAACTTAATGTTCCAACGCTATAAATAGTTTAATTGGTTCTCAATGCATACTCGTGAATCGTGGAAATTGCTTCGTAATTACTAAAGCTTCAGTCTTGTTTCTACTAGCTTGTGTTATTTTTTTTACCTATTATAGTTATATATAAGCTTTTCCTTGTCGCATAAATGTCCAAAACCGTTTTAATCATTTATTAATGCATTCCCGTCATTTATAATTTAACGGGATGTGATATTGAAGATTGTCTAATAAATACCCTACGTCTATCGCATTAGCAAATGTTATAAGTCAACGTATTTACATACGTTGGAATTTCTTTTCTATGACATATAGCGACATCTATATATAATTTGTCGAATTAAATAAATCCTAGTTTTTAAAAGTGTACCGAATTTAATAATTATTAAAGATATAAATAAAAAAAATTGTAATGTACAAGTTTTCTCTCTTTTTAAAAATTGATGTGATATCAAAGTATTTGTGAAGAAACATTTTAATTTTTAACAAGACTGGAGTCCCAGGCAGATTTATTATGACATTAATCAAGCTGTTATATCAAACCTGCACAATTAACTGGGTTAATTTTCAACGTTTTTTTTTATCTCTGCGATAAAATTCTTAAAAAATATATACTTTACTACCTTTTTTGTTTATTATCTATATTATAAAATATAAGAAGCGTCCATTTCCAAAAGCTTACAAATTTAAACTAATTAATTATATTGTTAATAATTGACTTGTAGAATTCTCATCACGCAGGAAATGGGTGTCAGTCTACCTGGTTCCGCTTTTTTTTTAACAAACAATTGACATTTAAACACCAAAACCATTCATCAATATTAAAGAAATGAATTGAAGGGCATTTTAAAATGTTTTGTTCAGATGACGAATTTCGTATGTTTATTTTTACTGACAAATTGAACTCCTGCTTTATTACGAGTACTATATCTACCTACCTTGTTGTTTTAGGTTTGAGGAAAGAGCAGGGTCAATAAGAGGGTAGATTGTATTTATTCAACACTGAAATTATGATAACATTAACTTTTTCTTGTTATTTAAGCGACGTAAATTACATCTTGTATTAAACAGTAAATAAAATTAATGTGTGGCTTTGCTATGGTGTCCGTAGTGCGGGTTAACATCTCAGTGCCTTTAATCGACAATGTATATACCTAGGTTGAATTTTATTTACATCGGTTTTATGGTTTTATTGTATAAAACAATTGACAAGTGTTTTTATATATATTCAGATTAATTTAATATTTTGATAGATTAAATGTAGGTACATATATGATGATTCTCGAATCTAAACGTTTTGAAGAGTTTTAAGCTGTAAACGAACATATTTAAACGGCTCTTACTAATGCTAATATTGCCGGGCGTTAGATCAACACTAGATTGCATTAATATTGACGAACTACGTCAAGTAGAAAGCTTAGACTGCGGAATTAAAGTTAAACCAAATAATACCGCATCGGAATGGAAAATTGATAAAATGGTCAACCAAAACAAATGAATAGAAAGAAAGAGAAAAATATTAGAAAGTAGACTTGTTCACTCTTTTAAATTAGTAAGCATTTCAAGTATGCCATTAATCTGTTTGACATCAGTACAATATTAACGCTACCATTCAAGCTTTTAACACAAATTTGCCTTGTCACATCTTATATTAAAATAAGAACGAATCCTATAATATTTATCTGGTTACAAGTTACTTTCAAAGCTTTTTATCTTTTCTTACGCGCTACTTCAGAAGTATGCTCCTCCATTAACACACACAAATTAATAAGTTTTCCGTTACACGCGTCGAATGAAATTATTCCGAAGCCCGGTTGTCCAATCTTAATGGACTATTTTATTATTTTCTCTTCATAAATATTCTTCCTTATATTTCCTTTATATATTCCTTATTTTACTCGCATGTTTTCCTGCGAAGAAAGTGAATTTATGTCAAAATTATTTTTGTCTCAACGTCATTTTCATGCCATGTCAAAATTACACTCCGTATCGCAATTTATTTTCAATTTATCCCAATGAATTCGGGGATTAGCTTTGTAGCATATTGCTCGGACGCTTGGTTAAATTTCATTACACGTGAGTAAATCCGAGCTCTGTACTGTGCCTGACTGCGCCAATGAAATCATTTCGAGAACTGAAGTTGCAGTTAGTTCAAGTGTTAATTTATCTCAGCGACTATCAGAAATCACTTAAAGAAGCAAACAATAAATATTACATTTATATTTTTTTCTTAATAAATTTCATATTAATAAATAATTTAGTATACATTTATCATATCACGGCGATGGAGTTATAAAGAATTTTTGCTCGATGTGGCGATAGGCTCGCCCCCCCCCCCCATTAGATTATGGGACGGAAAAACATATAGCGAAATGTGGGTTGCACTAGTTTCACCTCTGCCTACCCCAGGCGTGTGATACGTTGTTTTTTTTTCGTTTAAAAATCAGTCTTATTCTTCCACAACTTCGCTTGGGCGAAATATAGAAATATTTCAAGTAAAAAGTAGTCAAAACTAATTATAAATTAATGTTTCAAAAACGTTATTACATTAAAACATTCAGTAAGACAAACTTTATAAAATTGTTGGCTCACATTACGTTTGAGCTCCTACAAAGTAAACAAATTTAAAAAGCTATTACTTAAGCTAGCACTAGAAGTTGGATTAAGTTATATTTGAACGTCCGCTCGTGTCCGCTAAATGAATGTTGATGAACGATATCGAGCAGAGACCACAATTATGTGGTTCAATCAAGGCGATGAACATCTAAAAAATGATTATTTCTAAAAAGAAAAAAAATAACTAAAAAGTGATTAAATTTTACAGTGGTAGAAGGCGCCACACCAGGTGAATAGCTAGTTATTCATTTGTCACTAAATAGAGGTTAATAATTTAAATTAAAAAAATAAACCTAATATTCAAGTAGTTGAATAAATATTATTTCTTATAATCTTATTAAGCTAAAAATATACTTCAATCAAAATTAAAATCAACCATTTCGCATCAATATAACAGCACCATCCTCGGCCGTCAACAGACAGCCAGTTATAACTGGAAAAAACTCAAACGCCTATTTTGTGTTGAGTCAAAAGGAAATTACATCGTTTATTTGCCTTAGCACTTTGACAGCTGGAGTTGGTGAAGGATTTCTTTATTTTGCGTATACAACATAACGTGTGCGTTCGTTTTACAATTCCCTATTTCAGTATTAGTTAATAAATATACTGAATAAAATAAGTCATAGGTACTATGCAATGATTGAACACACATGTTAAAAAAAATTTAACATTGCAGATGTTCGAAACAGTTTTAGGTAATTTTAGGCTAAAAACAACATTATACATATATAAGGAGTATTTTATAAAAATTATGCTTTTAAAAAAATCCTAAATAATCGACTCTTTTTCCTTTCATTTAAAACACCAATTAAAAACTTGTTATCAAACGTGTACAACAAATTGTACCGACGTCTAAATCCTATCCATTTGATTTTTCAATTAAAATCTTGAATGGTTAAAATAAGTGTTGGATGAAAACAAAGGCGCCAGTTAGCTTCGGTTTTATAATTTCCCTGTTGCAAATCGATTGATTTTTTATTTGAAAAGAGGTTTCCTTATTTTAATTGAAAATGTGATTGACACATTGTTTACCTTTTTTTAGACAGAGAGTATAATCTTTTTCCTCTCCATTTCAATCCTCTTTTCTTGGTTACCCACTCTCTCAGTCAGTCAGATGGAAAAGAGAAAGAGATTACAGTCTGAAATTTGCGAGTCGAAGCTAGCAATACAAATTGTTCTTTAAAAAAAAGGTTTAAACTAACTGTATTATATAGCAAAATATATACATTAAATCAAATAGAAATTAACAAATTAAGGAATAAACAAAACAATTTTCGTATAATAATTATTTTGATATTAATTTAAAACGGAAATACTAAAGCCTGACCTAAATCTGCAGAAATTAAAACGACAGATAAAACAATCAAAAACAACGACTCATTGTAGCTGAATGTATACTGTTGTTACTAGAAGGGCATTTGTTCATAAAAGAGGTATTTTTAGAAATTAATTAGTTGCTTTATTTATAGGGATGTATTAATAATATAAAGTGCGTTCTTGTAAAAGAAATGGGGTCAAAAGTATCATGTACTAAATATAACCTGAATAAATTATTAGCGATTATTGACTTATTGGAATTAGAGATAGACCTAAAAAAAGATACATGGTATGCGTGTAAGATAACATGAGCAAGAAAGGAATGACAAAAATGACGGTTAATAGAAAAGCGGGAAAGAAGTTATTGTAGTGGGACATAACTTAAAAAAAGGACAATTCAATTTCGAAAAACTTTTAGTTTTTACATAAGAGAATCATAATTGTATGTAGACAATTTGGTTGATCTTTTCAGTATACTATATTTAGTATTGTAAAAAAAATGTAAGCATAAAATGCATGGTGAGTGACATTAGTATTTTAAAGTACATAAGTTTACAATTACCCTGTAAGAAAGTCAAAATCAATCGTAACAAAAATTATATTATCAATATATATTTATATTCTAAAAGTTTCCGTTTTCGAGAGATTGTAGTTCAACACTAGAATCGATAACACATGTTCTTTGTCACCGGAAGACAAAGTTCTTGCGGCCATAAAACATGAACTAATTTGTCCAAGTTCTCAGTTGCAGCTGTAAAAGCAAACATCGCAGTCGCTGTACGAGATTTAAATTCGCCTTTTTATAGAATAAGGATTGAAACGAATACTTCATTATTATGCTGCTTATTACCATGCATGCATTTTAATGATTTCATGCTAAAATTTTATCTGTATATTTCTATTTTTATATTACTATTAATAATTTCAACTGAGCTTAAATTTGCACAAGGAAGTTTTTAAGAACTTGTATCCATAATCTGGAATAAAAAAAATCTTGTTTATATTCTCAATACCATTACCATTACATTTTATCAAAACAATCATAACGATAAATAAAAAGAAAATGTGCTAAAAATAATGAGAAAGCTGTTTATTTTTACACGATGTTATAGAACGAACTAACAAATCAATGTCAGAGTTGCGGTTGCTAAATTATTTCATGATTCGATTAATGAGTGCACGTTCCCCAGCGTCGGTCTTACAATTAGGAATTTTGAACAAGTACCATTTGCGAGGCTTACATATTTGGCTTCGTGCATTTATGTTCCTATATATTTAATAATGTATTAAATAATAAATAAAACATGTATAAAAATGTAAGAAAATAAATTTTCATTACACTTCAGGTCGGTGCGCATTTGCAGTTACTTTAGTTTTGTGTTTATTCGACGACCAAACAATCAGTTATGATTTGCAATTACTTTATTTAAAATATGTTTTCAACCATTTTACTATTTAAATACAGATAATTTCCTTCTGGAAAAAGACAATCGATTTCGAGGTCCGTATTCTTTGCCTATCTCTCTGGGTTATGAATGTCAGAGTATGTCCCGTCATTCAAACATAGAAAACAAAAATGAATAACATATTATTTAGGTTAAATCTATTGACAATAACGGGAGTATTCGTTCTCTTGGCCACACGATAGTGTGAAACAGCAAACTACGCTAACTTGTGCAATTGAAACTCCAATATTATAATCTCGGTTACAGTGGCGTTTGTTTTTGCCGCAAGACGGCTTATAAATGGTTACGCGATAACAAACCGTCGCCGTATTTTGGTGATGGTCTTTTGTTTTTTTGTACCTTATTTTTTTATTCACCTTAATGTTTTACTCTCCAAGTAGACTTAAAAAGTGGGTTAAATTAGCTTTAGCTACTAAGTATCACTATTTAATATTTTCTATATCAACAAACTAAATGAAACATTTAATGTAAATTAACAAACTTTATTATTTCATTTTAACTTTTAAATCTTTGTATTAACCAGAGAATTGTTTAAACTGAGCAAAATTTGAGCGATTTCGAGTTATCAGATGCAGACTTAGCACTTTTTACGTTGATTTGGGGCCGCTTCATTACAATCAAACTCTTTTTAGCACTTTTAGACGCAAGATCTAGTTTTGAGTTAAACTTTGTAGGAAAGTACAAACTCATCAACTACATTAAATACACAAACTATGCCCTTTATAATCAAATGTATTTTGCAATTTCAGAGAAAAAAAATATCATTTTCTTGACAAATTTATCCCGAATAAAAATGGTGGGATATCATGAGCCGGGTACTGTCTGATGTCCAATGTCCTGGATAATTCGTAACCACAACCACTTAAACAAGAGTGAACCGTTCAAAAAGAAAACGATTGAATAAAGTAGCTTTGTTCCTTTATTATGATACTCGTATATACGGTACCTAGTATTGTATTGAAATAGGAGTGTACTTTTTACAGCTCAGTTTTGAGTGTCGTCCAAAAAACTTCCTAGTATTATGTGATATGCGAATCAAGGCAGTTAATAAAAGAATAAAGGGCAATTTAGCAACGCAATCTCATAAAATTATTTAAACGTTCTGCAATAAAACGGCCAGAGGACCGCTATAAACGTATCTTAATTGCGTACGGGAGCTATACACATCCTAAGATTTCTTTTTTGCCCTTTTATAGTTGAGCGCTTATGTGCTCGTTTGATTTTTTGAATTCGGCCGACTGAAATTATGTTCTTTTAAATATTTTGTTATTAAATTATTCCATAATAGACGATTGGCTCGTCCTCTATCACAAGACGGAGACATACGGCAAAAAGTGGGTGAACTCTAGTTATACTACTAACTCTTCAATAAATATAAAAACGTAATAACATAGTATCCAAAGAATTTCTGTACAATTATTTAATTCATTGAGGATATTATTCATTTTTTTTACGTTACTTTATCGGACAATGTTAAATATTTGTTGTTAAATTATTGTTTATGTAGAACACAAAATGAGAAAATTTAAAACTCGATCGTTTTACTTAAAGTTGCTTTGTTTGACTATAACAAAGTACACGTTCTAACTTAATTATGAAATGCAATTTGAATTTCAAATTTATTGAGGAAGCCAGTTAGTGAAATAAACATTTACTTTAATTACTTTACTAAGTTGGTAACTGTTATTGTAAACTCTAGTACCGGAGGAAATTCCCGGAGTACGTATTATAATTTGCAAATACAAATAACTCCATATATAGTTCTACAATATTTTAGTCCCTCAATTATAGTTAATAAAAAAGTTTATCACGAGTTTTCAATATTATCTTTACAAATTTTTTTTTACATGTTTTAAGATAGTGACTGGAATGTCTCAGTTCTTAATAATGAGTGGCAGTGTCGGCAATGGGCACATTTGGTGGGTGTCTATCGAGCAAGCTAATGATATATTAAAAGATTTGGAAAGAATATTAAAAGTAAGCAATATGTGATAAGATCTTAAATTTATTTTTTTTTTAATTTTGGCAAGTAACATGTGAGGCCTTACTTTTATTTATTTTTCACAAGTAGAAGTTCTTCTAGATTTAATTCCATTGAAAGTGAAATTTATAAAGATTGTCTGTAGTAGATAGGACTGGAGTGTTTTTTATTCAAGTACTGAAAATATAACATTATCCCCCTACACATCACTTATCAGCAAAATAATTTGAACAAATGTTAATACGATTCAAAACCACTGCTTGTTTTATTACGTGGTTTGTTGCTGTTGGCACTTTTGTGGTGACGTTGGTTTAGTGTAACAGAAATTAATTTGACCATTTTATAGCATTTACAGCAAATGAACTGTGAATCCGATAAATGAAATTGTTAGTATCATCAATTGTTTTAGACATAATAACCTAAGTTAATAATTTTCAATGACAATTTACTCAGTAACGTCATCTATTACAATTTAAAATTAGAACAACTATTAAAGTTAAGAGCCCACAACTCTTTATCCAGAAAAAAGGAGGGAAAAGTCTGAAAGATGGGAATGGAACAGGATGGGGTCTCTGATACTTCAATTGACAAAAATTTTATTTATTCATATTAAGAGTATATCGTTCAATAGAAATGCGCTTTTATATTGGCGGGATCGATTACCTTATTATCCATTGTTTTCGGTGTAAGGACAACGCTTTTAAGAAATCAACCACTCTTCAACTTAAAGTTTCTGCTTAACTGAAGTGATGTAGGTTTGGAGGATTGGGGTTTTCTGTCTAACAAAGTAATAAGAGCGTGTTGAACCTCCGGATGACATTTAAAATCTTCCTCAATGTGCACTCTCCCGGTACGCCGACATGACACTCAACTAAATTTATTCTATTAAATAATTATATAGGAAATTTAATAAACCAGAAGTAAATATTTCCAATTACACATCAATATTTTCAATAAAAAAACAGCTTCAATGAAAAATAATTTATGTAGTTAAATCAACAAGTATTAAGTAGGTTTACCCATATTGTATTATTTTAGGTAAATAACAGAATTCCACTAATTATATGTATGTATGGTGAGTAAAAATCAAAACCGAGTAAAGCACTCTTTCTTGTATATTACGTAAATTAAAACAAGTAAATGAATAACAGCCTGAAAACTAGATTTTATTTCAAAACTCTAAAACCATATTGCAATAATGTTAGTACAGACTATTAAATAGTAGCTTAGAAGTAGAATAATAATTTGTTTGCAAAATTTTCTGGTTTTTTCAGAATGTTTATAAATACATTAAGATAAAAATTTAAAGTATTTTAGAAATAATCTGAATTTAATACAACACTGCTATTCAAACACATAACATAATTGTTTCGACGAAATTATCCTGAAAAATTACAGCCTCGAGTTTTCTAAGTAGACACAAAATAGAAGTCTAAATCTAATTACGAATTATGATTTGAATTTCAAATTTATCTGGGGAGTAAGTTTGAGACATAAATATTTGCTTTAATTACTTCACGAACTTTGTAACTGTTGACGTTGACTGAGGCATGGCGTAAACGTATTATTTAAAATGCTTATGAAAGTTTGGCTGGCGCAAAAATAATGTGTAAACATAGCGGAAAACATTTTATTTCAAGAATAGGATATGTGAAATTACCATATTATCTATTGTTTATTTTTTCTAGTAAAGTCTTGTCACCCAACCTCCTGTGTTACTAACTTTTTGTTAAGGAATTGAAGTCTAGTCTGTCTATCGCTGGTAATGTTATCTATTTTGTGTTACGCTCAATTTACATTTTGTATAAAGTGGCTTAAGAAATATATCTGCTCTAGGTTCCAGTCATTATATTCGTCTTAATTCTTTCACATAGACACCTGAGAATTTTTACTGCTCACATCCAAAATCTTGATGGTCAGTGAGCCTGGATGATCGCATGTAGCGTCCCTTTTGTTTTATATACTGTATTGATGTACTTTATGAATTTAGTACTGCATCACTTACATACTAGTTTTAGGGTGGCCATTTTACTATAGGAAATTAATAATTTTGAGACATCACTTCATTTATAGAAATGCTATTTATAGAATTTATAGGGAGGATTTATAGAATTTATAGGGAATATTTAAATTCCTCAGACTAAGAACAATCCTACGTATATGACCTAGTTACCACATTTATTCAAGTTCGAGACACAAGTAAGATGCAAGAAGACATTGTTTGTTTAGGTGTAAACTGCGGAGATATATCCCAATCAACTTAAACAGAAGCGACCCTTATTTTGGAAGTTTTACCACAGAATGACACAAAACCAGTCAATATTTAACTTTGAATGTTTATTTAATAAACTGGATAAAACAAAACTTTACGAGATGGAATTAAATATTTATCAACGTCAAATTGTATAATATGTATTTTAATAAATATATAATATTTTAAAATCAAACTCATGGAGTTAACGTACTTAAATACTTCATTGTGAATGCGATAAAGTTGTTATTGATATGTGTAACCATGTGGTACTTTACAATATTTTTTTTCTATTTTATAGTGGTATCTCTCCAAAATTTTTTATTAAAATAAGGGGGTAGCAAAGAAGTTACTGGTCGTTTTAGTGATCACCGACGCCACTGAACATCTGCAACTTCAAAGGCGTTTTTTTGTAGGACCTGAATTGTATTTGTTTTGAACTATCGCTGGTAATAAATAATTCCACAGAAAGTAGTAAAGACGGCAGGGTTATGGCTTATCCAACCGCTCGAACAATTTAAACTGTCTTTTCCTCTGGCCGTATTTCCATGATTATACAATTAGATTTTATTTTTCATTCAGTCAATTAACTAGAGGTGTTTTTTTTTAAATGTTTCGCTTTTATTTGGAATATTGTAATATTTCTGCGCTGCACAGGTTTAAATTGCGGTTCAATTTATATCGTGACACGAATTTTGTCGTTGTCAGTTAAACAAAACTGCAACAAAAACGCTTGTTCGGCAGAACAAACACCGGCTTTTTGTTGTAATAGCGGCCCGGATGCCGGTACACCTGGTTTTTATTGTTCAAATATAGAACGTGGCATCATATCTAGCTCGTTAAACGAAGTTATTTTTAATACAATCGAATACTTTACACTTTTATTTTTAGTTTTCCCTATTTTTTCTATAACTGTCTCGGTGGCTCAGTGGTATCACGTATTACGTATACGGTACCGCTGCAACGCTAGTTCCGGATTCGATTCCCGGGTCGGGAGGAATGATATTGGGTTTTTTCAACTTGATATTAGCCCGGGGTTTGGAATTTGTGCCCGATATGGCGATAGGCTCGCCCCGTATCACATTATGGGCCGGAAAAACATATGACGAAATGTGCGTGCACAAGTTGCAACTCTGCCCACCCCTTCGGGGAATACAGGCGTGAGATATTTTTCGCTATTTCGTGTTTGTCTCCATTTAAGATGTCTCAGTCCACTTCTGGGTATAGGTATCTTTAAATTGTGGCTATTCTAAGAAAAACAGACCTGATGGAAATATCTGACCATCAATCGATTGCATATAGCGTTTACGGAAATGGAAATAGATTGAATCGACAAAAGACGTAGGTACATAGCATAGCATCTTGTCGTACAATTATTTGCAAAAAACGAATATATGTGTTTTAGTGTTAGTAATTACTATATATTAAAGTTTATTTGACAATTTCCTGATCTTATTTTATAAATAATAATTTGGTATACTCTTTGATAAGTTTTTTTATTACGAAATTTGCATGATATTTCCATTTTGTCGGCAATTACTGCGTAAGTTTATTTTTATAGTTGTGTTGTTTTTATGGTGTTCAATATCTATTATAGATCTAGGTACATCGTATTGCACAAGAATCGTATATTGCCTATTAAATCGATTTGTAAAATATTTTCATCTTTATAAATCCTTGTATAAATTATTCGATTATGCAATTTAATCGAGTGAATTTCGTTCGAGACCGTCCCGAAAGTGCCCGCAAATTCCCGAAAGAGATCGAACGTTGCCGATCCTGTCCATTGTAGTGCAAATTCAATTTATTTCGTCGTCGTATTTGCCCAGTCAATTGTAAGATTAGCAGGTACTATGTGGAAAATGAAGTGTTTTATATTTATAGTCTATAAATATTGAACAAAAAATTACTTTATTAAAAAATTTTTAAAGCAACGTAATTTGCCGAAATTGCAACATAATAAATACAATGGTCTTGCAAATATTGTCTTGACTTTTGTCTAATCAATTGTGTTATGTAGATTTAACATTAGTATGTACCTTTACAAAAATAATTACAGCATTTAAAACAGGCTTAGAATGATTGCAGTATTCATTGGAGATTATTGATGACAAACGATGAAAGTACAAGATTTAGATTTTTTCCTTGTAGTGTTGTGCAAGCATTGGAATCTAAAATCTTTGAGCCTGAAATAATTATCTAAATTATACGAAATGGGTTAATTTTTTTATAGTAAGGAAATAATGTGAATAGTACAATATAGAACTGCAACTCAATGAGCAAAAACTAAGTTGGAAAGCACTAGGAACGAGTTTCGAAACTAATTCAGCCCAGCACATGGAGAAGCTTCATATAAAACACAATTACGCATATATTCACCCTCTCATTATTATACTGCATGCATTTTGTATGAAAAGTCAGTTTTAATAGTTTGCTTGTGAATTAAATAATAGCTTTGAGCTGTCAAGCTGTAGAAAGTTTAAAAATCTATTTTTTTTATTGCCGGGGCAATGTGAAATTTTGATCCTATTACAAAATAAAAATCTTCATAAAAAACATACCTCACGCTTGTGCCAAGTAGCGGACCCAAATTTTGCTGTATGTTTTTCAGTCCCATGATGTGATGGGGGCGAGGGGGGCGAGCCTATCGCTACATCTGGCACAAATTCCGAATTTTGGGCTGATATCGAGTTAAATCGAATACCACTTTTTCCTACCCGGGATTCGGACCGGAGACTTCAGCATTGCATTCGTACCGCAATACAACTACGCCACAGAGGCAGTTATCGAATCTGTATATAAACAGGTTAAACATTTTCGTTTATAATTTAGTACAGTGCTCTCCACACGAACAAATGCGAACTGTTTCCAGCTCTAATCTCCGCGCAACATACGATTCACACGGTACACATAAATCAGAGACTCCTAACATCATTAGTCTGTATTTACTGGATATCTACATCCGCTCTTTAGTTCTAAATAATGAAGTAAATTTGGTTTGCACTTAAGAGATTTTTTTTTCATGTTTTTTGGTGACAATTATGCTGAAATTGTGCTTCTCCGGTTACTTTATAGTCTAGTTTATATATTTTATTTAAAAAATCTGTTTTTATGATACTTACACAAAACTTATTTTCTACAACTTGTATATGAAACAAGATCTAACAAGCTTTGGTTAGAAAAAGAGATAAAAATAATTATTTAATTCAGCTAGCTTAGTCTTTTTTAAATATTACGATAATAACGTGTAAAGAAAAAACGATTGCTATTACACGAGCGGAATTCTCAAAGCTATCGAGTGACCCAGATTTAGTTTAAAATTTAATACAAAATTATAGCGTTAGATATTTAGGTTAGGTTACATGTTAGGACTGTATTCCATTAGAATTTATGATACATGCAGGGCCGCGCAGTAATTAAAAGGGGTCACAGAGGAATACCGAACAACACGGCGCTGTAAAATTATTTTAATGTAGAGTGTAACATTTTGTTTAATTTAGATTAAATTGGTGGGAGGAATACATGGAAATAAATGAGTACTCACGTCCATAACCCCAGGGTGAAGACGTAGTACTCTATAAACCACCATTAATAATATTAATTTCATCTTCGTCATTAACATGGTCGATTAGCTCGTCTAAAACGTCCCCTACCAAATTACACTTTCCGCGAAAGAACATAAATGTGGTACGAAATTAAAAAATATATGTAATTGTGTGTGTTTTTTTTATTTAGATAAAACTCAACTAATGATGTATGGCCCCAAACATAAAGTAAAGAATGTGTGAATCCTTTCATCTTTAAAGCCCCAAAGCCACCTCCTCGGGGTGTCGGTGAATTGATCCCTATCATATAAAAAGGCTTTCCTCGGGCTAAAGATATGTTGCTATTAGCCAACAAACTTTATTACGAACAGGGTGAAGACATATAGTACTGTTTTATTGATATATTTTTTCTCCAGGGTAAAAATTAATGCTTTTTTATTATAGACAAATATTGCACTTCCGTTGTTTTGAATGTTTCTGAACTATACAGTAAAATAATAAAATGAAATCCTAATAATTTCATATTAATTATAACAAAAAAAAACGTATCTCATGCCTATGCTTTCCAAAGGTAGGCAGAGGCAATAAGTTTGTCTACTTTTCGTTAAATGTATTCCATCCCACTAAGTGATAGCGCGCTAGCCTACTGTCATATCGGGCGAATTCTAGACTCAGAGCTGATTGAAAAACACAATATTTATAACTTTGCCTGACTCAGGGTTCGAACCTAACACCTTGGTGGCTTAGGTGTGTCCGGATGATGACTTTATTTATAAGACTGCATATTAAAAATATGTATCGTATATGGTTAATTGTAAACTAATGCAAAAGATTCACAAAACAATAACGCATTTTAAAAGCATAGAAATGATTGTTCAAAAAAAATGAGTTTTTTTTATTTTAAATCTTGCAATTTATCCATGTCGCGCAGGTTTGAAATGCGGTGCAATTTATATCGCAGCACATGTTTCGTCGTTGTCAGTTAAATAAATCTATAGTTAAACCGCTTGTTCGGCAAAAAACACGGGCTTTTTGTTGTAATAGTGGCTTGTGCGGCCGTGCACCTGGCTTTTATTGCTTGAACATTGAATAGTGCTATAAAATAACTTTAAAATATCAAATCATTTTATACGCAAACTACTAGAAAACAAAAGAAATTTATATTAAGATTTTTATTAACTAGGTAGAATAAAAAAGGACCTATTAAGTAGGCTCTAAATGTGGTTTTTTTCTTTTATGTAAATTTGAAATATTTCTTTAAGCAACGATTTTGCACATTATTAATTTGTATTTATCATATACCTCAACATTTATCGAAGGCCTAATCTTTGTCCCATCCCCTTTTTCTCCATATTCCATATTATACAATCATCTTTTATCTAAAAAAAATTGGTATGCACCATTAAAATTGCTTTCAGCTTTACTTTCTTCTTCATTAAAAAACTTCGGATAATTATTATAAAATTTATTACAAAGTAAATCCTGAACTATGTCTTCTTGATCTGTGACTGACGAATATTCATACACCATTCCACAGTTGGAGTGAATTAGTCCACGATGAATATTGTATTAAGAATGTTACAGGTACAATATGTTAAGTAAATTGGATGTCGTCAGTTAGACTCGACAGTTAATAATGTCATCACTCTGAACTATACTGTTACTGACAATGACGTAATATAATATGGATATGAATTTGACGTTATCTGATTCCGTATATCCGACTTTTAGAATTGAATTATGCATTTGATTTGCTATTTCGAATCAACAGATTGATGTACTTTTTAGTATTTACGAACGAATCCTAATTTTATAGTAGTAGATGCAATAGATCTAAATAAACAGAACACTGCTACCAGTCTTTTAGATGCGTCGCCTGATAAGATTAAGTGCAACCAATAGAAAAATCTAATAGATTTATCAAAGGATGGCCGAACATAAAATCGTGAAATTTAACTTAAGACTTAGTTTATAATAAAAAGCACTAGGGATGTTACATGTTGTAGATTCAACATTGTACCTCGTAGGTGACACTGCAATCGGAGAAAAAAATAAAAATAAATTGATCCGAACATACGAGGGACACAATTTGTTTGATTTATTTTACATGCTAATTGTTAAAATCAATATGCATGTTTTTTTTTTCTTTGCGTGCGTTAATTCACTGATTTAATTAAATTCAATAAATCTGTATTTTTGATTATGTCTACGTACGTAATACGGCCATCGTGTACAATGTTATATACACTTTCCGTTGTAACAAAATTGTGTTATCAAATTATAAAAACTCAAGTAAATAAAATTTTTATCTTATCTCGTTGATTTAGTATGTTATTAATCAAAGTGAAATATCAGCTTCGTCCAATTATCTCGTGTTTAATAGAGTTACTTTTAATTAAGCCGTTGTGTATTCTTGAAGGTAATAAATGAGTAGCTCGGGTCGGATTACAATTACTTAGCGTTACAAGTTAACATAATATTATATTGACTTAAAGAAATTAGGAGAGAATAATTCGCTTTATATTATAATATAATTGAATTCATTAACCATCAAAGCCTTTTTATTTCTTGAATTTGCACGAATTTTAAGCAATTTAATTATAATTGTGATTTCAAGTATTAAAATCATCCATGTAGTATTGATTCAAGTTGTAGGTATTGCTACTGATTGCTAATTATTAAAAAAACAACAATAATAAAACATTCTTTTTCCATACTCCTCGACTCACTGACCTCGCCTGTTCCGCTAATGAATGCTATTAGTTTGTAATTTTCTATATAAAAATTTATTCATTCTTGTGAATATCCGTACAATGTTTTTAACATTTTTTTCATTCCGCTTTTTCTCTATTTCCTGAAACATTTGTTTTTTCATTTTCCTGTATGTGTCAAACTGAATGTAGCTTTCTTTCGATTTAAGTCTAAATTGTATACATCCATGCACTTTCATGTTATATTTGGTGCATATAGAAATAAATGAAAGTCATTGTGTATATATAGTATAATAGTATTATGAAATATTACGATTATTATGTGTTCCGTTTGACGTCCGAAGTCCATTATGAGAGTACATCCTTTCTTTCCTTCAGGTGTGTCGTTCTTTC
>JAABKM020000028.1:6808723-6819698 GCA_016277805.2 Papilio aristodemus | reverse complement strand
GAGCGCGAGTCACCTCTCGAGTTGAGGCATTAAACCGCATGGTGAGTGAGACTCACCTCTCGAGTGCAAAGGGTTAAGGTCGTACCTCCAACTTTGAGAATCCTAAGTTCTTGCTGTTTCAATCTGACCTTTCACAACTAACATCAGACTCTCAGTGCGCTATACGTGTGACTATATACAAGTAAATATGTTGACATAATTCTCATGAACATTGTTCAACATGGACTAATTGTAAGGCTTATAATTTTTGCTCAAAATGAATGAAGTAACCCCTATATATATAAAATGTATACACTAACGAAACACCCAACTGACACTTTCGGCGTGGTTCAATTGTAGACTAAATGATTGTCCAGGTCGACGTTTCGGTCGGTCTACTCTTGAATGGATGACCGCTTTAGAAGCAATTAATGTCGAGCGTTTTCGTGCTTCGAAAGGCACGTTAATATGAAACGTACATAATAGCGGTGTAGGGAATTCGTGACTATAATTATTGAGTACTAGATTTTCGTATGAACTTTGTGCGCAACCTTAATTGTAATTATTATGTTCACACGCTTATTAATTTTAAATTTTCATTATCAGATTGATTTCATAAATTTAACATTGGTTGAGCCCTTAGAATGGGCCAACAAAGAAATACCACGAGCTTACGCATAACAAATGTAAAGGACTATCAAACGTAAATTACGCGATTCTGAGTTTTAATTATCTATCAAGTGAGGTGCCGGAGATGACGTACAATTCTTTTCCCTTCTAGTGCTTCTTGATTTGTTTAGGTTGGAAAAAAGAAGAGAAATGGACAAAGAAGAGGATGAATAAACAAAGGAAATAATGGAAAGGAATCCTTTTGCTGCTTAGTTATTATATTAATTTTCATTTATTTTACATTATCCTACTAATAATAAATATGATATATTATTATTATTATTATAATATGCAAAATTGTGCCTAAATTTACATACTTTATTGCTACCGAGCATCACATTTTTGCACCTCGCAAGAGCCGAATGTAGCGTATTTTTCTACATTTTTAGCTATGCATGCAATCCTCGGTGATGTTATCGCATGGATATACGAGAATTTCAGTACCAAGAAAAGCAGAAAGTTTTAGTGGACTACATTCGGATATCATTTATAAATAGCGTATGTATATTTTACGGATAAAGGAGATGATTTTAAATCAGTAACATTAAAACAATACAATCTTGATATTTTATTGTCAACTATCGCATTTCAGAATGTATAAGAAATGATAAAGCAGCAGTATTTTATAATTCTTTGAATGATGATGATGGCAAATACTTCTGCATCGTTATTTACAAAATCGTAAAATTAAAAATGAGCAACTTAAAACTTTTAGTATACGCTAGTATTTATTATACCTTTTACAGAGAGTACTTTTGTATTTTTAGATGCTTCATTAAATGAGTTCCTTTCAATCCCATTTTTTTTCTAGACAAAAACCTTGTTAACTCAACGATAAGTCTGACTCTATAGTTGAGGATCTTATTTATTGTTCCCATCTGACGAGCTCTGGCTCATTTCTACTTTTTACCATATATTCTATTTAATAAGACACGAAAAAGCGGTAAGATGTAATTGATTGTGAATCACTAATTTACGAGGTAGTTTAGTATTCAGTAGGAATAGTATTTAGGAGGCAGGCGTCAGTCTATTTATCGCCTCTAATTCTCTCCGAATTGTTCCGTTGACTCTTTGTTCACATTTAACACTTTAACGTTTTGTATCGTGACACAGTGTCACAATTATAAGCAAACGTGGGCAACAAACATACACATATGTAACTGAAACAATAATAAATTCTAGGCGTAAATAGCCTAATGGCTTCGGTCAATGTTCGCAAAAACTTAAGGAGGTTTAACAACAGCCGTAAAACTTCTCCTTACGTTGCCTAAGCTAATACTTTTTTTTTGAAGAGTAGGAATATGTGTAATGCCAATATCTTCTTTTTTTAAATGGCAACGCGTAGTGTCTGTCAAAAAGATGTTGTTTTAATGTAAATGGAATTTTAAATAAAAAAAGTACATTTTCACATTCAAATATATGTGAAAAAGAAATCATTAAATTAATTCAAAATATACTACTTCCACTACTAGAATATCGGAGTATCGATATTATTTAAAATTTTAATTTTATGAATAATAAAATACAACAGTAAAATATTCATTTTAGCACATTTATATTCTTAGCTGTGGGCATGGAACACGCGACGCTCGGGAGATATATGTTCCAACGATAGGATTCTACAATAAGGAATTACTCTAGGAAATAGTTGTACAGTATGCGCTCAAAGTTGAATAGAAGCTTCCTCTGTCTAGCAATAATGTAGAAACATTTTTCTTAGTTATAGTGCCGTGTTTCATTTTTAGTGTGGCTCTTTGATGGTATTATAATGTGCACGAATAGCACTTGCTCCGAATGTTAAGAGAAAAGTATTGCTTGAGGATACTGAATCCGAATATATATTAACAGAAAGTATAAGTGATGAATAATTAAAAAAGTTTTAAACCAATCATTTAATGACTTCTTATGCATCTTTACTAATAAAACTGGATGTACACATTTTTAAATATGTATTGTAATTCATTATTATCCGCAGTATACTGAAAAATAAAATAAAATTGAAAATATTGAAAAGTAGATTATCTTATAGAGAATTTTGTCCTTCAATTTATTGTGAATGTAAAGACACTTATGTTCGTCGAATTTGATTATCTTTGGCACTTACGCTCCGAACGTCTCGATGACATGGATATTGAAATTACAAGGAAATTGTAAATTATCAAGGGAAATACGATAACTAGAAATAAAACGAAATAAAAATTAACTTTCCTTGAATAACGTGTATTTTAATATAATTGCCACCGAAGGTAAATTTAGGCATAGTAGGAAATGAATCAAAATTTAGAATAGATAACGCTTTACTACGCGTGAGGACCTGTTATTGGCTTTTTGTTTTTCTAATTTAGTGTTTGCACATGTTTGGAATTGCTGTTGGTCTTTAAATAAATAATATAACCACCAAGTACTGATGATTAGGTATGACGATGTGAGAAAATACAGCGAGTTTATTACCCTACTGACCCAGAAAAAGAGTAATGGTTTTTGAGGGAGAGTGAGAATATTTTATAGAGGATGAGATATTTAATAAATGAGTTAGGCGAAATAACTTGTAGCTGAAACGTGATCAAAGTTTTTGAATTTCATACAATATGTATGTTTTTAAGGTCGGCAAGGTTGATTTTTTAAATAATTAAACCAACGCTTGAAGGAAAATGATACGCACTAGATAAATAACAGTCAATTTATTCTTCTTGGAAGGAACTCTTGTCGTAATTGTATGGAAACACTGATGCTGGCAACTTGTTCCATTCCTTCGCCGTGTTCCATTAAATCTACTAGGAAAAAATATAAAAACAAAAGAGTCATTGTCACCTTCATATTGCAATGGTCGATGGTGTTTTCTTCTTGCCACTAGAGCAATAATAGTGACCGCAATGAGCGTCCCCGCGATGCCCGCGACGATGCCCAGCGCCCAGCTGCTGTCGACTCGGCTGCTTCTTGTGTTCGCTTCTGATAGAGACATGAGCATTAACTCACGCCACGATATTACATTGCGTCATGTTAAAAAAAATAAACACAAACTTTCTAACTTGAAGGTATTACATTAATCAATAATGATAATATGTGAGGTATACATTCAGTAGCATCAAGATTAAAAAAAAAATAACTTTTTAAAAATAACTTAATTAACTTGATGCGCATGATATGCGATATACTTTGCAATCTTGGTACTAGACTACAGCGTCATAACAAACAGTATATAAACTAAATTATTCTTGGCACTCACCAGTCTGTAAAGCCAGTCTAGAAAGCGTGTGAACTCTCAGTGTTGTAATTTCAGATCTTCCGCGAGCGTTATTTGCATAAAAGACAAGTGTTAATGCTTTGCCAGAGCCAAGCCCGTGAAGTTTCCAAACTGGCGCAGTCGCCGACACGTTAGCTACTAACGCCTCCATTTCCCAAGCTTCGACGACGTAAGTAGTTTGAAGACCTCCGTCGTAACCTAGAGAATATATGTAAACAAATATGTCTAGCATCATACTGGTATACATCGTAATGTGCTTTGAGATAGAAGATAAAAGCTGGATGGGAATATGAGAATATACAATCAGATCAGATCTCTAAAATAAAAGTATTTAAAACGTTTACCATGTTTTCACTCAACAATAACTTAATCCTATCCTATCTATCTTCCAAAATAACTCCTATTTTATAATAAAATATGTAAACGTAGACAAAGGGAAAATCTTCTTTAAAAAAGTTTATCAATTTTCTACAAACTTAAAATTTTCCTAAATTCCGAAACAAAAACAAACATGATTCTAAGATATGCATGTTAAAACTTATATTGAAATACATATATCATATAAACCCAAACCAACGAAGAGTAATAAATGATAAAGTTAAAATGAAAACATAATTGTAAAGCATTTTTATTTTTTTATTAAAATGATAATTACCGGCAACGCAGCGTAGTTCCGCAGAATCATCAGTCAAGTTCAACGAAGAGCAATTCGACGGTGGGTCTGGTTTGACAGCGGGCAACAAGGTATATCGGCAGGGTTCTATTTGTTGTCCAGCGAGGTTAGTAGCCCTGCATGCTATAGAGCCATAGTCCGTATCCGCGCTCGGCGTGTACGAGAGAACAGATCGACCGGCCCCATCCACTGTAAATTTTCCCTTTTGGAACAGACAAGAATATAATTAAAACGTTTTTCTTAATCCGATAAATTGTTTCTTTTAACGAGGAAAAGAATTAATTGCGAACAAAACTACAAGCGTTGTTAAGTTGGAGCGTTTTTAATTTGTTTTGCCTTCGGAATGAATACTTCGGATGCTTGTTTGAGACAATGAATTAGTAACGATACATTATTCGTCTTTGGAATACAGTTATAGTAAATGTCTTACCGCTTCTAGTTCAATTGTTCCAACTGTGTTATTGAGTGTCCATTGAAAATTCTTTGGTGGTGGAAATGCATCAACTTCACAGGTGACTTTAGCTGCTTCATTTACAGCTGCACCGACTATAGTTGTTTCTGTATTCTTACAAACAGGCTTATCTATGAAAAAAAATATAATGTAAACTTTGAAATAAAAAAATATCAGTGATAACTTCCCTTTGTTGATAAAATTATTGTAAATGATTATAATATAATCTCACGGACCTTTCCTACAGAAAGCCTTTATGCTATAGCTTTTATGCTATATCATAAAGGCCCTTCTTTTTTATACATTCTAACAATATATAATACTTTTCAACAGTCTGATTATTGCATAACTGCTTACATACATTTTGACATCGATAGCCGATCAATGAATAATAATAATAAAAAAGAGCTATATATTTTTAAACAAGCGCTAATTAAAAACTTTTATATTTTCTCTTTTTATATATTGTAATATTTCTATTTTCCCGTTCGAACTTAAAGAGGAATGCAGCGCAAACTTTGCACAATATTAATTCAAGCATTCGTACTACTTTATAGTCATTTGTTGGGTAATACTTTGCACTGAAATTTACCGCACGGAGAATTTTAAGAAGTTCAATTGCCGATACTAAGCTTCACATAAGGCTTTTTCTCGAACTTTTTTACCGTCCTACATTTGTTGTTTTACAAAGTATCTAAGGCTTTAGGATCGTGTTCAATGAGGCGTCGTAGTAGAAATAAATAGAGCTTTAACTGCCTTTATTTATAGTGTTGTGACGCACGCTTTTATAGCTTGTAATAATTTCTTTGTTAATAAATATAGTTTTCTATTATGCTGAAATCATTACGTGGTCATTTATTTATAATAACTGTAAATTATTATGTTATGTATAAACACTATTAAAATTCGATTTCAAACGTTGTTTATCAATTTATTTTAATACAATACGCAACGTTTTTATTATATTATTAAGCACATTACTTTAGAATATTATTATATTATTTTAAAGAAACATGTATGCTGCACATAAGAATGAAATTATTTAAAATTAAATCAACGTTGAAAACTTTCAGAATAAAAGACAAAGCTCTAATACAATCATGATGCTACGGTGAAGCATTTAAATTACCTACTTCAATTTTCTTACCGTCTTACTAAAAAGTTTTACAGAACAAGCACGCGTTTAAATCAAATTAACCCGTTACAAACATTATACTGTTGAAAGAAAAAATAAAATGTTTTGATATATTATAAAAATATATTACTGTTTATCCCACTTTCAACGTGCTTATATACACATACATACACTTGCAAACTTGATTTTTCCACATTTCTAGACATCAAATTAAATTGAAATTTGTTGGCATTAAGCTCGAGTCTATTCAAAAGAATACGTTTGACTTGGATATGGTATTTAACAATTAATAAGGTATCCATGAGCTGAGGAACCATATGGTTAGGTCTGCGACAGCATAGTTTACAGCATAATTTAGACTAGTTAGACAGCATAATTTTAAGCTAAAACACGTCCACTTCTGAATGTACGTCATAATATCTTCTGGGATGTCTTCTAACAAGATACATATTGAAAATATTTTTATCGTTGTATAGAACAGCTAAATTAAAAAAGTTGTTTCAACAAAAGTCTGCAAAATATCCCGTTTGTGTAATAAATATATATTTTAATAAATCTGTATAGTTTATCGTCACAGAGGCTACGATAGCGCGGACCATCAATAGCGAAAATTGAATTCACATCTAGCATACATCGCATCACTCAACTGTTGATACAAAACCTGTTCTCGTAACTCGGAAACTATTTCGAAGTTAAAATAAATTTTGGATACTACAATAGGAATTGGTAGAAAGATTATTTTATGCAAAATATGTTAAAAGGTCTTAGTGTTATGCTAAATCAAGTAGTACTTGTTCAAAATCCCATCTGATGTTAAGTGGTGATATGCTCAATGTTGACATCAATTCGTAATAAATTTCTTATAACGAAATTCCCGTAACAACAATAAAAACTGAGCGATAAAATAATAAAGCATAAATGTAAGTATAACTCAGAATGCTGGCTGTATAATTATATTTCCTTACTAGGTAGCCATTAATAAAAAAAAGAAATCCATAACAACGAAGTGTTGGCAAGGGCCGCCCTAGGCGAGCGCATATCGATCGTATCGGTAACGAACTGAAGTAGGGTCTTATTAAGAGTCCTAACAAACGACGAGCGTGTGTGCGAAGCTTTATAGATAAATGAAGTGACAGAGACGTGTCAATAGCGTAGAATTAAAATAGTGTAGTCCTTTGTTAGTGTTTGTATCTTTTAAAATTAAAATGTGCAAACTATTACTATTACTACACTATGCAATACAATGTCAAATGTGTTTTCTTTTGTGTTTTTAAGTGATAGGGTTATGTTCCTGTCAACGCAAGGAACTCAAACATAATAATTTGTCACATTATAAAAATATAATGTCGAGAATGGCGCAGTGACCCAGAGTTGGCCTTTGTCTCAGAGAATAAGTGTCTACTTTTTCCGATCTTGCACCATCTCCCGTCAGTATTCTGTCTGAATCTCACACAGGTCCTTCAAGATCTCATTTGGCCAGCAATCCGTCCGTATGTGGGACGATCGTGTGACTGATGCCAAGCATTCACGTATCACATATCCTTCCTCTCTCTTTCTTTTCAGATAGCCGAGCCAGTGGAGCCAGTGGAGGCTGTTTGATTTTGTATATCTAAAATCCGTCTATCTGACTACGGAATCTATTAATATTATATTTTGTTCTTCTGTGGGATGCTCTAAAGTAATTAGTTGAAGAATGTCGATAACCGAGTGTCGTAATCGACTTGAACAAGAAAATCGGTGTGCTGTGATAGTGTCAAATGGAAATCTATAATATCTGTATATAACATATAACTAATAACTGTGGGTTCGGCATGAGTTCTTATTCATTCAATTAAATATTTAAGTTCTAACTCACATATTACTAAGAGGTTGACCGGCGGAGACCTTCCGTCTCCTTCAACATTAGAAGCCGTACACACGTATCTTCCCGCTTGTTCTCTGGACACTCCTTGCAAAGCTAAATGCGCTGAGCCCGCAATCACCCCGGCGCGCTGATTGTGCGTCATTACTTGACCCTGCAAGAGAAAGATTATTTTTAACGCACCCTTTTTTATGAGGACGAATAAAGTCTTCTTTAAAAAAGGCCAATTAAAAAAACTCTGAAGCTTTTAACTCAAAGATTCAAAAGTATAAGATTAGTATGTAATACTTAAGTTTTCAAGAAATGTTGCAGGTTGTAGTTAACTAAATAGATTGCTGTCTTTGATCTCGGGAAATTTATACTTTAATAAAAAAAAATCTCATTTCATTTCATTAGATTTAAAATTGTCTCCACTTTGAGATTTATTGAAACGCCTGAAACTTTATTGAAAGTACTTTGTTAGAATCATTAATTATGTAAACAACCACCAAACACCAAAGGACTTTAAAAATATTTAAAAGGGTTTTAACTAACTAAATAGACTGTTTGATTAATTGAGTAATGAAAGATTATTTACGCAGGAGTTAAGAGGACACTTAATATGGTTCAAGTCTTAGAATTGAAGTTCTCGCAGTACAAGATTCTTTATTCGAGTGCTCATATGACTTAATGAAATTGTAGTTATATGATTCAATAACATATAATATTTTGGTGAATTTAAATATTAAAGAAGATCGTAGTCGGGAAGTACCACGTAATCAACACTGAGAAGTAAATTACTTTTATAGTCATCAAGTTGTAAAGTTCTTAATTCTAGTGGTATGGAATTATTTAATCTGTACACTCACATATGTACGTGCAGTGCTTTGTCATTAAGGTTTAAAGTAGGGAGCTGCATAAAGTTCGAAACGCTCTACGAAGTCAGCGAACTTTATTTGTTCTACATGCATGAAACTCACGTTTAAGCTATTTTACTCACGTTATGTTCCCAAACTACTTTGTAAGCCGGAGGATTGGCGCGCACAACACACTCAAAGTACACGTCGTCACCTTCTTCTATGTCGTTGGGATTAAGTTTCGATCCCAATTGCAAAACTACGATCGGAACATCTAAATAACAAGTACATGATGTATTATATACATTGCACATTAATACGCAAAGTATTCTTCGACGATAAAAGAGGCAGATGATGTAGAAAGTTGACCTTATTAAAAAAATCAATTACTCAAAAATTTTAAAAACTAATTTTAGTGTACAGTGTTGTGAGGGGAAAAGGCAATCAAAATTATCGTCTTAATTATTAACACCTAAATAGACACTTTGTTATCATTACAAACTTAAAAAAAAACAATAACTTAAAGATACATAACGTAATACCATTTTATTGATAAACTAAGTAGCACCGATAAGTGTGTATCAGAATTTTTCAACACAGAAAAGTCACGGTAAAAGACAGGTAAGATAATCAAATTAAAAGCAAAAAGTATCATTGATTTTTTTCAGTTCCTAAATATTTAAATATATACGTTTTTAAGTAATCTGTGTCAATATAGAATAAGAATATATAGATAAAAAAAAATTAAAACAAAGCGAGATTACATAACAAACATTCATTAAAAAAAAACAATAAGGTATAAAAACGTCGGTGAAAAACTTGTGTTTTATTTGTGTGAGAAAAGAAAAATTCTTACAATGCAAGTTGAGTGACATGGTGGTCTCAATAGTGTTGTGCTCTAGTTTTGCATGAGACGCTCGACAGGTAAGAACCCGCCCGTCGTGCTCCATTCGGGGCGTCCATCGCAAAAATGATACTGTTTCGTTGAAATCGTCCGAGTTCTGTGAACAAAGCGAACCTTTTTTGATCCTATAGTACAAAAATATACTTTTAGGTGTAACGAACGAATAAAACTTTTATTTTTAAATATTGGTAGGCGGTACCAATCGGAAAAGTATAAAGTAATGAATATATACATTTGAGATATATGTAGGTATATGAAATTTACTGCTGTCTGGAGATTTTGTATGAGACCAAAACGTAATTAATTAGGATTCTCGGGCAGCACGTAAAACAAACCGAACTCTGTTTTCATTATTAAATTATTAAGTTTATCATAAAACAGATTCCTGAATTTAAATGAAAATATTTAGGGCATATAAGATTTGAAATAAGAGATTTTGATACGCAACAAAATCACAGTTTCTGTTAACCTAATGTAAATAGAAACTGTCGGAGAAGTCTCTGGTATTTTCGGATACAATATACAAGAGTACATAAGAGTGGATCAACCTGTGTATAAAATCTTAATTCAATTAAAAACAAAATTGGTAACATTACTTAAATTGAATTTACTGTAACTGAAATTTACTATAAATTTTAATAAGAAAATACGTACTTTACTCCAATTGAATCTATAATACAGGATGATGAAAAATAGTTATTTGTTTCTACTTACTTTTTGAGGTTCAGTCACCACGATTTGCTTATCGTCCAGCCACCAAGTTATAATCGCTGGTGGCCTAGCCCCAACGGATCTGCAGGCAAGTTCAGCTTCTTGGCCCACCGACAGTGGCTGCTCTCTCGCCAGAATTTCAACAAGAAGTGGTCTCACTGTATTAAATGACTCCATACTTAGTTAAAATAAGTAAAGGTTAAATAAACAAGCGTTCAAATTTGATATATGTAATAGTCCTATGTTGATTTTAAAAAAATATTAAACTACTCGCTTTTATTGCCCAGGTCTGGCGGTTTTATAATAATTAAAAAGGTTATGCTGCTCCTGATAAGGTTTTTTTCTCTGATTATGAAATAATTAAATCTCTTTAATAGTTTTACAGTATTATACGACATTAGTTTTGACTAGTATACTAAATAAAAATTATGTTATTAACTTAACCATCTACAAAGTTATTTATATCGTTGTACGTTCGTCAACACTAAAGTAATGTTTAAGCCTAATTGCAG
>JAABKM020000028.1:6688182-6731119 GCA_016277805.2 Papilio aristodemus | reverse complement strand
ATATCTGCATAGGGGTTAAATGAACGTATATTTAAAACTTACAATTCTGACATCACTCAGTGTAATAGAGTCTATAATATGTCTATATTATAGACAAATAAGAAAACAAAATGTAGTCTATATTATTCCCTGATATAATTATCAGTTTTCTATTGGTTTATTAATTTTTAATGCTCAAAAACTATTTACAGTTTAATTTTATCCAACACAAAAGAATAACTAATGTTCTATCTAAAAGACTAGTATAAATAAGCGTAGTTGAAAATGTTTTCTTTTATAGTCGTATTTAAAGAGTTTTAATTATGGCAAATCATTCGCTTCAGAAACAAGCTAAGTATTTGACCATCACAGATTTTTATTTTCTTCGCTTGCTGCAGTTTACCTCTTTGACCAGCTTAGTCAAAGCAACTAAACAATCTTTATGTCTAAAAGCATTTTTGCATCGCATTGAAAAAAATAAGTAGTCTTTTTTATCTCTAGAGTACTATGTCTGAGCCAGAGCATAAGTAACAAAGAGTAATTAGTATCAAAAGTTTCAGTTATTATTAAAGTCAAGTAGACAATGATACAAAGAAACTCAATAGCCGTCGATACTGACAAAATCTTAAACTCAATTATTCATTGTTGGATATAAAAAAAAGAAATACCTCACTATTACACATCAAGGGTAATGTAGGCTGAAACGCTAAAAAAAATAACAAAGTTTCAGCTAACTTTATACAAGAAAATTATATTGATCCTAGACAACCAAATTTCAAGGATTCGAAAACGCAGACTCAAAGCTGTCGGTTTCTCGTGCGCGAACGCACTTCAAAATTCCTTCGAATCATTTGCCACGCAATTGACAATGTTTGAATGTATGATGATTGGTGCTTTGGATTAAGATTGCCATTCTACCAACAATTAATTTACAAACAAAAAAACATCATTCTAGAACCGACTTAAAGATTACTTAAATTATTTTACCCACTGACGACTCCGTTTCAATTAAAGTCTTAAAGTTATGATCGTAATAATAGACATTTAATTGAGTAAGCATGATGTACGGAGGCACTACAAATACTATCAACAGTTAATTGTATTTATGCAACTTGCAACAAATGTGTGTCGTGCGAAGCGCTCATAGTTTATGAAATCCATTCCGTCATCAAACATGTTTATAAAACAGAAATTAATAAAGTTGTTACGAGCGCGGTCACTGTTTGATTGGGTCGCAGCCAGCTCGGTAATTTTGTATGCAAACAAGCATAGAATTAGTTTAACCATTGAGCTGAACTATTTGATTGTTAGCCGAGCAATGTTTGCACAACATATGCGCCTATTTAATGCTTTATAACCAAAAGTACAATTTTAATGAAATTGAATTTAATCAGATAATTATCGCATGCTTTCTTTTTTCTTTATTCTCTTTTTATAAAAATCTTCGATTTATAACTAATAAAAAAAACATATCTCACGCCTGTATTCTCCGAAGGGGTAGGCAGAGGTGCAACTAGTGCAATCACATTGTGCCATATGTTTTTCCGTTCGATAATGTGATAAGTTGCGAGCCTATCGCCATAACGGGCACAAATTCCAAACTCCGGGCTGATATCAAGTTGAAAAAACTCCATATCATTTTTCCCGACCCGGCAATGGAACCTAGGACCCCGGCGTTGCAGCGATACCGTATACGTAATACGTGATACCACTGAGCCACCGAGGCAGTTATAAATAATATGAGCCACAAACTGTTGTCAAAATATTACGATGGCAAGATATGTTAAAATGAGGTTTATTTTTTTATCATTAGAGAACAGTTATTTACCTGGATCAATAGTACCGTATATCATTTCCTTTACCCTTAACAATGTATATCGAAAGGAATTTACACTTACAAAAAATGTTATACTTATTTACACAAAAATCTTCAGATATGTGAGGCGAGATTGATCCATGAAAATTTTTAAGAATATTGTGAACGAGGATTTAGGTTAGAATTGGCATATTTAATGATTCATTGGAGAAAAAACGGTTAGTGGTAAATATTTTATGAATAACTTTTCTTACACAAAATTAACATTATTTATGATTTATTTTCTGTAAACGAATACGCTAGCTTACAAAAAATAAATTAATTCAATGACTTAAGGTAAAAATTTCAATCAATGATTTTTATTATTTATTAGACTTTTTTATTATTTATTATTATAAGGTAAGTTATTATTTTGTTACTTAGGTTATTAATAAAGGATATGCGACTAATTCGCAGACACGGTGGACACGGTGGACACGGTGGACACGGTGGACACGGCCACACTGAACTAATGAAAATTAATGTTTCGTTGTATAATACAATAACTGCTACGTCAGTATAAGTCATTTATAACTTTATTGTATGATGTATTTATAATTATTAGAGATGTTAGTACATGATAGTATAGTATACAACAGTCAGGCATTAATCTGTAAATATCTGTAAAAGATAATATGATAAATTAAAGGATAAACGTTTATTTTTAGTTCCTTGAATAAAACTACGGAAAAGACTTGAATGAAATTTTATTCTTGTAAATCGGCAAGTTATAAATAAATACATATTTATTATATATCTATATCTACATATACATAAATACTCACATGCAAGTAACAAGGCCACGAAAAACACCACCCTCCTGTCAGTGGCGTAAAAATATTGCCTGAAATGAGTTTGCGAAAATCGACTCGGTTCAAACTTTTCCATTCATTTTATCTTACGTTTGTCTAATATTTATCGTCGACTGTATCTAACCACACCTTTCATTAAAAAAAATCGAAACGCCTAAGTAAAGATAGGAAAAACGAATTCTTAAAACTTGGCAACAGTTAATTATATTCAACGAAGTGATATCTGCAAGCAAAAAAGTTTAAGTAAACAGGTTTCCAACTTTAAATTGGTTTTTCTGCCGCTGAAGAGAAATGTAAAATGAAAAAAATGATTATGATATTTTTATTTAATATTAGGAATCCGATTCAAATGGTAATTTAAATTCTTTATTTGTATGTCATACGATTTTCAGTTACAGGAAAATCACTAACAACAATAGCTATATTATTGAACTTCATTTGGATGGAATTTATCTAACAAATATCTGTGCCTCGCGTTTTCGCCCGCCGAGTTTTGTTTTCTTTTTATTCAGTCCCTAAAGGTCGTAGCATGGTGGTAGTATAATTGGGATGTGAAATAAATACACTAAAACCGATTGATAGTCCCGGGGATTAGTGCGGCCAAACAAACAAAATCAACAATTTTATTTTTACAGCATAGATAACAATAAAATAGATTTCCATCTATTAAGAGTGCTAAAGGGTATTAATTAATTGATGATAAATAATATTATTCCTGAAAATATTCAATTAAGCGTTTGATAAATAATCAAACATGTGATGGTAACCACTCTCCAGCCTGACAGCTAAAATAAGATCCGTATTATTTTTACTCATGAATATTTTTGCTTGCTTGTTCTTTATCAGCGTTAAACTGATATAGGTAAACTAAAGACTTGGTAAAGTATTGTAAATCATAGAATAATATCAGGCTTGTATTTTATACAGAGGCAATACTCCGGTGTCACGAAACGGGAGACACGAGCCGCCCTCGTAACCCCCCTCCGCGCGCGGTCTGCGTCCCGTACTACGCGACGCTGGAGCAATAAACTTGGAACGTTACAGAGAAATATCGACAGGGTTGCGACCTGAGAAAATTAAGTTTTTCGCATCACGTCACACCGAATTTGTCGTAAAAGTTGCTTAGCTCGAATCAATACGATATACTTACACGACATTACGCCATGGATCGTAAAGGGAGTTATTTTAAAACGATTTAAAAGGAACAATAATAACTATGTTTTCATCGATCATAAATTCAAAATAGTCTGTTTTACGAGTTATATTATTACTTAATGTTAACATTATCAGTTACACCAAAACACCTGGCAATTTAATTAAATAGTAAATTAAAGTTGCGTAGTAAAACCATGTCAGTAATATATAGTAAAACTAAGCAATATGACTACGTTATATTTAAGTTTTGTCTATCTATCCACCTAAGCATATCTAGGGCGTTAGAATAATATAATACCAATGTTAAATCCATAAACATTCATATAACATCTTTTATAGAACTTTTCATGCCCTACTTATTGAAGTTGGCGAAAGTAAAAGTGAAAACAAGACGAGTGACATGTCTGGAAATGTATCGTCGTAACACCGTACCCTGATAGCGGCGCCACATGCAAGTTTCATGCACAAAGCATCGCATGCATGCAAAGTTGCATTTCAACACACTGTTCATAATTTTGTTTACACACATCGCCTTAAGTTAGTGAGAATCAAACATTTTATTGTCTTGTAGAAATAATTAATGCTAATTTGAGTGTTACGAGGGTCTTTAGAACTAACAATATAATATACATGAATAAAAAACATCGTATCAGTTACTTATCATTTTCTTTTAATTACTTATCTATGTTGCTAATTAATATTGAAATTTCTGGCGGTTCTTGTTAGTGATTCAGTACTTTAATTTGAGCCGGGCGCCTTTCGTCCTTTGCATGACAAAGTGGCGTTATTCAATTCATGTTTGTTAAACTAATCTTTACGTGGTAATGTTATATACAAAGAGCGAAATAACAAGGAAACAAGAAATTAAAAAATAACAAGACTTTCAGAATGATAAGTGAGAAATATAGTAGGAATATAGTTGATACTAAATAATAGTGGTTCGGCCATTATGACCTCCTGTAGCAAATATATCTATAAAAGTTTTATATAATAAAGAAAAAAAGTACACAACGTGTTTTTGGATGCATACATTTTAATAGCTCGTAAGGTCTTCGGTGCATAAATAATAACTTATGTTCGATGTTTTAACAAAATTTCAGAAGTTCGTACGTTCTGGATAAATAATCACTTGCGGTTAAAAGGATAGGTTAACAGGAAAGACTTTTAACGAAACGATAAAATTTTAACAACAAAAAGTAGGAAAATTATCTCACAATTTTCTAAACTCATGAATCAATGCATACATTTTTTATTACAATATCGATCTTCTTTTCTATTAAACCGACATGGTTGGGTCGATATGTATGTCAATGTCAAACCAAGGGCGTCTCCAAACAAAACTACTAAATTTTTAACACGTTTTCTTCGACACTTATATTTTTACACCAAAATTTATTGCTTATTAAAATTTAAACATATTTTTATATCTGATAAAACAAAATATATAACGTGCTAGTTTGTAGGAACTTTAATTGTAATAGAAATATATATTTTTGTTATCAATCGCACGTATAATTTTAATTTGAACGGACTCTACTTATGTTTGTTTAATGTTGATTGCTCGTTACAGACGTAGTTTGGGTTTGATTGCGATGCTTGTAATACATTAATGCAAAGATAAACAATGCACAGATTCAATAGTAAATATAGCGTACATTGTGAAAGATTACTGTGATTCTTTTTCCTTTTAGTCTAGCACTATTTGTTATGGGATCGGAATGTTGGGTAGTTAAAGGGATGAAGAGAAGAGTTTTATATACATGGAGAGGTTTAGATTTGAATGTGAAGAGATAAGTTGGTATGTTTTAGACTATTAAAAAGTGCGTGTAAACTAATTGTGCCGAAATCACCTGAAGTGGAAACAGACGACAGAGATATAGTAATAGTGAGTGATTTAGCACTTTATAAATCACTTTAAATATAAATCATTAATTATTAATTTCTAGAGCTTAACCTTAAATTAATTGTTAGTTTGCTTTCTTTAGAAAAGACATTCTCGTCCGTATCTTTTATATAAGAGTTCTTGTAATCAAAAACATGTTTAACTGTAATATTGAGTTAGTGTTAAAATAATGATAAAATCGAAAAGAAACCTCGAAGTTCGCCGTTGTTAATTATATTCAGGAAAATGATATCTTGAAGATAAAAGAAAATTTCTGTAAACAGCTTCGAAACTTTTAAATTGCTTCTTGTGCCGCTAACCGAAAGAAAAAGTATCAGATATTTAAAAACATTACGCTTATTAACAAGAAAACACTTTTATTTACAAGAGAGAGAAAATAATTCATTAAAATTTATAGCTTTAGTAGTTAAATTCAAAGAGTAGTAGAGTAGTAGAGGATCGAATCGACTTGTTTGTTACTCTTTTACGGTAGAACTAACAAACGAATTTTAATAAACTTTTATAAAAGACAAATATCTCACGTGAATCTAAAAATGTTAAGTATTTCAGTGGTTTATCAGTATGTGCTGCGTATATTGTTATAACAATAACCACCTGAAGATGAGGTGTGGCAGAAAACTTCTAAAACAACAATTCTAACTTTCTATGTAAGTCTTGATTTTTTTGTGCAATAAAAATTAACAGTCCACTTTAAGCATGTAATAAATTTATCAACATGACTTTTATCAATTACTTCAAATATTAAACAAAGAAAAAGATAACGGTTAATATATAGTGTGAAATAAAGTATAGACATTTATAACAGAATGACTTTTTTAATTCAAAACATAAATTATTTATCTATTTTTAAGTTATTTTTTCCTAGAAGCTATTAAGTTAAAAGCCACGATAAAACATTCAACTTCTTAATGTCGGTCTGTTTGTGAATAATTAATGTCTTAGGTAAATTTAATAAAAATACAATTGTTAACTTTTCATTTAATTTTAAATATTTTAAGGTCTCTTATAGTCGTAATTTTAGGTAATTTTTGAATTACTTTTAATTTTATACTTATATAAGTAGTTTTAGGTGCTAAAGTAAAAAGTTAAATTTTCTAACACAACTGAGGACCATTCTAAACACCGGTGCGCATCGGTATCGGAAGAATTTAGAATGTGGTCATTTATTTCTTAGAAAAACAACAATACGGTTTCAATTAAGTGAATGCATGATAAAAAAAACAACCAACGATAAAAAAATCGCAACCTATAAACATAAATCAAATATTGCCGATATAGCTAACTCGACTGATGTTATAGGAAAGAAGTAATAAAAAAAGAGAAATAATGGAGATGGTGGCATAACAAGAGACAAAAATTTATTAATATTAGATAGCATTTAACGATTTAACATATTTTGAATAAAAAGGTAATTTCAACAGTTACGTAATATTTTACATCGAACTGAGTTCAGTCGACGCGTTCGAATTCGATACACGTCCTCAAACCATCTTTCGCTGTAAAACACGCTCGGACCGTATACGCCGGTATAAATCTACCCATGAGACTGAAATATACGTGTTCGTTCAACCATCGTAATACGCATGAAAGAAATCTCAGTAAACTACGGGTCACAGTTGGGATTCAAACGGTTTTTATATTCAACTTTCTTACCCTTGCCTATTTGAATTTATAATATATAGCAACAAGTTGATTTACAAAATATGTAATTAAGAATTTTATCACAATTATGTTATTAACTGCCTCGGTGGCGCTGTTGAATTATACATATTGGCTGCATTGCATTGCTCGGGTTCGAATCCCGATTCGTGCAAAATGAAGTTGTTTTTTTTTACATGATATAATCCCATCATAATTTAAAAAATTTCATATAAATTAAAAAAAAAAAACAATAAAAGGCCATTATTATTAAGCGTCAATCTTCTGACATGACACTACAAGGAGTTATTATGTAATCAAACTTAAAACAATCCTGTTATTTCATGGGCTTATAAAGATATTGTGTTATAATTAAAAAGTAATAAATGAAGAAACAACTTTCTGTATTATGTTACACGCTGTTATGAAAAGTGTTTTAACTGTTAAAGAAAGTCGTAAAAAGAATTTTCAGCTTATAAAAGAAACTAAACCATTCCATAGCGCTTCAGAAGATCACGTTTTTAGCTATTTATGAAAACTTATTTACAAGTTTTAATTGGTATTTTTGAAGTAAAGACCGGACGCTAGCCATCATTATTACATTTTAA
Organism: Papilio aristodemus; assembly: GCA_016277805.2. Lineage (NCBI taxonomy): Eukaryota > Metazoa > Arthropoda > Insecta > Lepidoptera > Papilionidae > Papilio > Papilio aristodemus. The sequence goes on along the minus strand of JAABKM020000028.1, from coordinate 6,723,169 downwards.
ATTCTTTAAAGTTCATCTGAATGAAAAATAACTTCATAAAACAAAAGATATGGTCTAAACAGACTTAGGTTATATTTTGTCAAGACTACTGTAACCTCAAGAATTTAACGAGTTTCGTACCATTTTTTTTTCAATATTTGATTTATCAAAGATTATGTTTACATAATCTTTACAATTTGCCCCCAAGAACATAAGATAGAAGAAGTATGGTTCACCTGATTAGTATTCGAGTAACTATTACATGATATAACAATAAAATCCACAAGGAATAATATGTGCAACAAACACGCGGTTTACTCATAATTTTTATTAAAAAATTGAGTTTGTAGAGTCAGAACTTATGGATGGAATTATTTTGTTATTTATCGCCTTAAATGTACAGTACAGAGCGCTTAGTGGTATAGACTTTGTTCTTGAGTGAAGCCCCGTGAGCTAACAGCAACATAAGCTAACTTTTTATTTTACTAGTGCTATGATAATTTTTTAAAAGTTATCACAGCACTAGTAAATTTGGGCTTTTGATTGATGGCGGAAAATTGGATACAAATTTTTCATTAAATTATTTAACAATTACCTACTAAAAAGAATTCTGGTGCCAATTTCAGAAATCTACATTTTTAAATTTAAGCTTTTTACAGTAACGAAATCAGATCCAAATTTAAAAAAAATATCACGATGAGCGTGGCACTATAACGAAGTAGGGTAAAACTCAGGCTATAACTGCTGTCCGTCCCACGCTGCAACTGTTTGAGAGTCGACTCCGTAGAATTTTTAATTTTATTCTCGGCCCCTCGCGGCTTGGCTTGTTACAAGTTTAAATTGGCATATCTAAGAGCAATGGCTGCAGCCTATAGAGCAACTTCTATTGCGTTGTTTCATTATTTACCCTAAATAAACTAACCGGAGTAACGACTCTGGGTAGTTTATTTAACTGCACTCATGCGAATTGTCATTGTTCGGAAGTCCCATGTTGTGAAAGGATTAATGAAATATGGACGTAGATGTATCAGATCTTTTATAATCCTGTCTTCCACACAGAAGTATACACGACCAAAAAAAATCTACAAAACTGCCGAACAATCTAATCGATAACTTTACGACAGTTTAAATACCTACCTTCGAACAGGATTTTTTTTAATAATAACGATAAGTAAAATGTAACTTTACAGTTAAGATAAATAAAAAAAGTGTGTCTAATTTTCCTAAAGGAGACTGATCCGGAGATAATTCGAAATGCAAAATTATTCGCAGTCTTGTTGTCATCGTGTCCGTTAATCAACTAGAAAAAGAATATTTTTTTTTCAATTCCCTTCGGTCTGATTATTCAGAAAAAGCGTTATTAGTTCAAAATATTAAAACTCTTGGAGAAAGTTTCTTTACATAACAATTATTAAAAACATATACAATTATTATAGATTAATAATTGTTCATATTAGGGATAAGATTCGTTATACTTTTATTTCCGAAGAATTTCAAATAATATTCATTTAGCTCCTTAAATTGCATGCATATTACAAGAACATAGAGGTTATATTAGTAACTTTAACAAAGCATTTATTTAAATTTAGCCAAGTAGAATATATTTGAAGTAGTTTTTATTTTAGTTTTAAAGAAGAGGGCTAAAAGAGCCCCAAGAGACTCTTTACAACTAAGTCGAGATTCTGTAAAAAATAAATTTAAAGAAATTCATATCTTAAAAATAACCTCGCTATGTCACGTGATATGTGTATGCACATTGTTCAAATATATTCAAGAAGTAAGAGCTAATTAAAAAAATACCCTACTGACTGCATGATTGAAACAAATAATTATTTTTTTCATGCTAAATTCCAAAGTGAATGAAGATAATGACCTATAAGGGAGGTCTTATGCTCTTTAAAGAAGTTAAGCACAAAATTAGACAGGCTGATTCAGGCTATAGGATGTCACAATAGAACGGAAATAAGTACTTACACATAACTGCTAAAATCTCTATCCTAAAGTTAGTCCGGCGCAGGTAAAAAACAAAAAAAAATCTTATTGCCCCAACTACTTGCCTATACATTTACAATTACTGCACAATTTTTATGTTAAAATAATATTTAATTGTTTACTCCATTTGTCTGCTTAGATAAGGCTAGGTTAGCTACTAATTTTATACGAAACAAGCGAGAGTATTACTATCTATTTAATGTATATAAGAGTCAATAAACTTATCTTTGTTTTGTAAAAGTCATTCCGAATTGTTTGAGCTAGAAACTAAGATAAGCTTCAATTAGGAGTTGCCAACACTTCTATATTATTATATCCGTAATATGTATTGTTATTGTCTCTATAACAGTCAAAATGTGTCCATTCTCAAAATATTAAAGCACAAAGACGAAATGTCCGTGTTATTTTTACAATTACTCCTTTGACATTTTTTTGTGTTTTGGATTAGATAAGAAAGAAGAAGAAAAATAAATATATAATAAGAAATCTAACCTTAAAATGTTATCCGAAACTTTTATAATGAATAAAGAAAAATGGTATTTTGTTAGCATTTTTCAATATTTATCCGATATCAATCAATCTTTGCCGTATTTCCGACCGCTATTCTTGAAGAAAGAACATAAATCTTTTGTGAAGTTTTCTTAACAGGATAGGTATTATTCATGAGAATGCCAGCCGCTTGATTGATCACGATATTTAGGATAACGCGTGAGCTAAATGTCGAAACGATTATGTATAAAATAAACTGTTTTCTGTCGTATGGGACAAATAAACAGTAAAACATTGTCGTAAAATAATAATAAGTCAGCGACGGCTTTCGTTTTGATAAAATTGCAGTCTAAATTTGTGAATTTATTAAAAGGAAATCGTGTCAATTAACTTCTTCAGAGGCAGAAACATCCAAGGAGCACAAAACGTTCGCAGTTTATTTAAACATTGGCCGTAGAAACCAGCTGTTCACCAATTAACGGGTCAACTCATTAAATTACTCCGCTTCGGCTTTGCCCGCTTCTCGTGCTCGCTACTCGTGTCTGGCATCGATGTAACAGCTGTTGGTATTAAAAGGATTTCTTAATGAGATGAATTTTGTACACAGCAAAGAAAAATTTATAGTTAAAATGTTTACTTTTACATTATACTTCATCTACACAAGAGAAAATTGACTGATCTGTCAACGCACAACCACTGATGTGGGCAAGCATTAAAAAAGGTTTTTGGGAAATTTAATCAAGTAATGGAAAGCTGGAATTGTATTAAAATTTAATATTATAATAACCTAGTTTCTACTTAAGAAAATTAATGAAGAACTTTCATTGACTTTTAATAAAGTGGTCAAAAATTTTATTAAAAAAAATTCGTTCATGGCACGAAATACATATATGCTGTCTATTTAAGAAGTTAATTATTATTCGACAAATTGGAGAGCAACTACAAATTTGTATTTTAATCATAAACATTTGACAAACCAACAACCAAATTATGTATTAAGTGAGTCGAGAGACGATTACGATAATATATTCAGTACTTAATCCAACAGTATAAATATGCTAATTGCGTAAAAACGGCAAGTAAAATCGTGAAGGATTTCTTTTTTCCCACTCGAAGTGTCGTACAGCCGCGAATCTAATTCCTTTTTGTTAAATCTTAGAATGTGTTTAACCAACCTTAATATTATAAAAAATCATAGTAATAAGAATGGCGTTTCAATAATCTTGCATCGATCAGTCAGGAACTTGATATTAAAGAAAGTACAGTAAAGTAATTTAAGTAACTATTAACGAAAAAATGAGTGAAATTGCATTATTAATCTTCAAATGTTTATTTTAACTAATTTATTAACTAAATTATAAGTCACTAGTAACCAATCGCATTCGCCGAGTAGGACTTTGTTTGGACGACAATAAATACGGAGTTGGAAAGAATAAAAGAGAAGTATACAAGCAGCCTAAACGATGAGCAAAGAGATATCATTATTGCTAAAGCATGGTACTAGAAAAGTTGCCCCAATTGTGTAGCAAGGCAAAGATAATAACACTTTTCCGAATAGCAAAATAGAGAGAAAGGAGTTAAAACGATATAAATTTTGACAAATGCTTAAAGACGATAAGAGAAAGGTATCAACAAATGATATATATTGTTAACGATATTCAAAAAAGTAAACTTCAATTAAATAAGACTCAACGTTCAAATTGTTCCAAAGTAACTTGGACAAACATTTTCACGAGAACTTTTTACAAAGTTTTTCTGCCAATGTGATCTGACGCGATCTTCATTTTTTGTACCGCTCCCAATTGACTAACCGTAATTTAACTTTGGCTCGCCGATTACAGTATATCCATTGGATTTTCATATATATGTATGTATATATGTATTCGTTTCACAGCTGTGATACGAATAGTTTTTAAGCTTATTCGGAAATAAAGAGAAACTATAAGTCTTATATTAAATAAGTTGTCCCGAAGTTTATTAACTCCAGTGATCCACAAACAGAACCTTTATAATTTGGACACAAATAAATACTATTGAAATCATCTTAAATGAATTTTGAGAGCACAAGCCTTAAAATCACTAGCCATTTCAAAGCTTTTACTTTATTAATTTAAAATTCTGATGTCTTTGGTAATTGTTTTAATTGTCGATAAATAATTTCCACAACAAATGAAACTGTAAGCACCAACCAAACTTGAACAAATGTCGATAAGATAAAGGTATAAAAAAAGTAAAGTCAAGTCAAATGTAAAGACTGTGAGGGTCGCCTGGCCGGGTGCAAAAGAATGTCAGTGTCGGCTAGTCAAGTTTTTAATCTTGTTTTGCTTCTTCTTATAGAAAACCTTGTTACCAACTTTAAATTGGCATTTCTCAATGTAAAGTTAAAGAAGCGAGAACAGAGACAAAGTACATGCAATTCTCGATTTAATAAAGGAAAAACAAAATTTTAGATTGTACTAAAAATGTGCGTTATACTTTTATTCATAAAAATAAGTTTGAAACAAACAATTTTTATTATAATTTATTCAAAAAAATTGAAACTTGCAAATTGTAATAATCGTTATTTCTGCATATGTTATGTGACAGGCGTAATTTCATTTTCCAAAATTTATTTTTAAAAAACTCTAAGTATATCTAAAACTGACTAACTTTTAATTTTTCAAATGAAAATTAAATTTTCTGTAATACATAGTGTGTTTTGTTGTAATTTAATAAAAACCAAGCCATATATTTTAAATCTTATATTTTTCATTCATGATGATCAGGTATCTTGTCTAGCATTAAAATTCGTGACCAAAAAAATTATAAGTAAATAGACAATTATTACTTGGTTCCACAACCATTACGTAGAATATAGAGTAAAATTGTTTTTGATTATGATATAGAAGAAAGATGTTGAATTTTTTTAACAAAAATACATGTCGATCGAATTTCAGAAATTAATATGAAATTATAAAAGTATTTTTATTGTCCTTTTTATATTGCTAAATGTTATTCAAATGCAAAATGCTGGCGGTGAATTCAGTTTTGATCATTAAGTGATTCGTATTTCACTAACTTCATATTTAGTTTTCTAGGTAAATATCGTATAAGAGTGCACAATTCTTGAGAATGTTTTTAAGTAGTACATTTGAAATAAATTATGCCTGAAATCTACTATTTACAGTTTCATTCCACTTGGTGTATTGAAAGAACATTATAAATTATTAAATTATTTAACCACTGTCATGAAACCTCAACGGTCGATAGTTTTGGATTTTAAAAAACTATAAATGTTGCAGAGTAATTTTTAAATCAGGAGCACGCAGTGACGATCGTGAATAATTTAAATTTTAACAAATTGTGTTGGTCGGAGCTCGCTCGAGTACCGGAATAAAATTCACCCTCACGACCCATAACGAGAGATCATAATTTTTGAAAAGATATCTGCGGCTTGCGTTACGTGCCGCGAGTACAAATATGCAATTTTTAACATTTTAACATTCGGATTGTTTCACAATTGTGATTGCTTCGATGATGTCGGATTCATTCTGTTGCATTATTTATACGTCAGGAATTTCAATCGTCTACGTGTTACGATGTGTATAATTCTTTTTCATTACTTCTAAGTTCTATAACACTTTTTACAAGAAACTAATCGGTAAAATAGAAATTAATAACTGTATGCTACTACTACCCGTTACAGAAGAATATTAGTCACAGATATAATTTTTTTTTTCTACCAACTTTCTATAAATTATTATAAAACTACTGGGTTAGGCACGCCATATTCCAATTATAAATCCGTTCACCATATAATGTTATCATTATCACGTTAATTTAATCAGTAATATTTTCAATATTGTTACAAACACAAGCTTAAGACATGTCTAAATAATTCCATATCGAAAAATAATCAAGGCGGAACGGAAACGTATTTATCACGACTTTACGTTCTCCGCCGTCGTGACATGCAGTTACTGCCCGTTTCGAGAATTGTGAATGTTGCAGACGTGACTTTTTATTTAGAAGGCGTATTAACGACTCGAAGTCGGTCTTCTAAAGAGCTTTGAAACATAAGTAATTTTATCATTCAACTTCAAAAGTGTAATAGAAAAATAGATCTAAATACACAAAACTAAAAATATCTATCTATAATCTATCTAATGTATAATGGCACTAACAATCCAATTAAATAATAATCAATACATATGGGTCTTTTTTACTTTCTGTGATATAAGGTCCCCCCCCCCTCTCTCTCTCTCTCTCTCTCTCTCTCTCTCTCTCTCTCTCTCTCTCTCTCAAGGTTAAGTTTCAAGGAGACTCAGCTCCATCTGTGGAAATCTAAGAAGAGCGTTATGTACATATTTATCAGGTTAAGGGAGTTACCTGAAAAATTATCAGTCTATTGCAGGCCACACAATTTTAACAAATGAGAGAATATCGAACCAAAACAGAAGCGCTTTATGACGTCAACGAAAATGAAGCGATATTGACTTTGTGTGGGATGCGGTCTGCTCTTTTAGCATTGTGTAACGTCAGTCAAGCGACTGAGCCCCATTTAGTAACATACATAAACTTACTTTATTCTAGATATCTGTTTTGCATCGACAACACGAAAAGAGACTTATTATGAAATTTAAATTCTCTTTTTAATATTATAACTTGTAATATGGTTACCATATTTATTAAAAATACTAATTTCATTTATTTTTCATATGGACTATTTATTGAAAATTTACACAGTTAAATTATCTCAATTTCCGATCCTCCATTTAAGGTTACTCGCGGCAATTAAATTTGTTTTGTATTAAAGTACAATTTTGTAAATAGATATAATAATCTTTTCCGTGTTACCTACAACATAATTATGAACACACATCATTCATCGCATGCGACATGAAAAAGCTTTTAGACGTATCATTAAGTAACCACTATGGAATAATAATCTTATTAGGTACAAGATATAATTTTTCCTTGTAATTACCGTTTGCATAGTCCTCTTTGCACTGTTATGAAAGAAAACGCAAAAGGCAATCTATAAAACGACCCGATGTGAGGAAAGTTGTATGTAGAGTATGAAAAGTGAAAATGAGTGCGCTCTGGTATTAGTACTGCTACCTATCCATTATATTTTAGGTCATACCAATCAATCGCCTGTCGCAACAGGTATCTTCAGCGGTAAAGTATAAAAGCCAATGTTGACATTGTACATAAAAATACTTTTAGCGTCACAATTTATCTTTAGAACTAGGCATACCACTTGGCTAATTTCATATAGGACAATCACGGGTCAAACTAGTACATATTATTATTACAACTTCTCTTATTCATCTGAGCTTAAAATTGTTTTCAAGTAAAATCGTATATTAGGTATGTTTGTTCACAAACTCGGCGACGCGTATGTTCATAAACATAAAATTACAGTGGCTGAAAAGTAGGTCACCTCTGCAGGTGAAACTTAATGGTTTTGACTTTAAATTTTGCAAAGGCATATTCGATATACGAGCCTTAATATCCCAAGTAAAATGTCTGCAAATACTTGACACAAATATTCAGTAAAATTTTCTTATTTACTTAAATATATTTCAGTAGTGATGCTTAAAAATAAGATTTGTATTCAACGATATTTCTTAACAAATATAACAACCACTTTAAAAGCTTTATTGAATGCAGTAAGTCGCAGTCATGTATTATATATAGATAAACATGGAATAAAAATTCATTGTTTTATTGTTTATAAATATTGCTAGAAATATTTTGTTTCAGTTCATTAATCATAACATATTTTAAAATACTCTCTTCCTATTTTACTTTATATTAACTTGCGTTATTTATGTTTCTTAATTGATCTACGAAAATTCATATGTTTATTTAAATATGAACAGCTTCCAGAAATTTGAGTATGAATTACTAATTTTTCGTTCACAAGCTTTATGAAAGCGAAATGTGTCAGAGTTTATTGTGGCTAAAGTTTAATACCGTAGTTGTCTCACACGGCCCCCGGGAGAATTGCGACGCGCCGGTACGCTGCCGACCTATAATATGTACAGCTTTATATTTATTAGCTTTATTATTTTAAAATAGCAAGTATTTTGAATCAGATAAGCATCAATTTCATTTAATATAGCAATACTTCTATTAGCAACTAACATATTTTTGAAATAAGTAAACAGTACACATAATTAAATAACCCACAGACATCATAATCAAATAAGTTGCAATTGCATTGCCTACTTTCAAAGAAAGGGATAAACCGAAAAAGAGATTCTTTTTCATACCCATCTACTCATTTGTTATATCATCTTTCCGTTCCCACCCTTTTCTTATTCAAAAAGATGGAAATGGGAAGAGGACCAGAGTGAGACTTCCGGCCAGATAAAACAACTATATATTATGTATAATTCTCCTTCATGCCTGTCTTCGGTAAGGTCGTGATATTTTTGTTTCTGGCTCTACAATTGTACAAAATGATTACATTGTCAATGTAGCATACAGACGTCACAGCAGTTCCTTGGACAACAAAACGTTAAAGCCATCGTCGAAAGTATCAGAGCACTCACGGTTAACTGAATACTTTCTTCGGACTCGACAGTACATTCGTAAGCCATACACGCGCGCAGTTCCACGATTTATATACAAATGCGTCCAGCGTACTGGAGCATATTTATTTTTCCCTGGCCTTAATGTGCCTTCTGAAATATTCATGCAGTAAGCAGGCCATTCATCTTCCTGATCTCTCTTTCAGTTATCTGTCATAATAGTTAATCCAACATACGAATGTTTTCAATATTCTGATACGCGCATTGATTGATATAGTATAATTATTTATCGTTTCCAATGAGTACGAATGTGGTAGTGAGCAAAACGTCTGAAGTAAAATCTGCAGTACAATTGCATCGAAAAAATTCAACAAAAATGAAGTATTACTGTATATATTTTATTATAAATATTATCTAAATACTGTAAGTATATAGTAGATAATATTTAGAACTTGTATATACGATAACAGGCGTTCGATTGGTCAGTGACTTAACTCGCTAAATGTTGTTCATTTGTTTGTTTTTGCAATTGTTCGTAACATGTTTTCCAATTCGTTTAGCCAAATAATCGCTCACCGTAATAAAACAATCGAAAAAGAATTACATTAAATTGGATAAAACGAAATCTTCTATTAATTAAAAAAAAACTAGATATAGCATCTATGTCTCTGTTTATTTTTTAAAAAAATTGTTTGAAATTTATGCAAATTATACTTTCTAAGATTTAACGTGCAAAGTGCCCCATTGCACCCCGACAGAGAAATTTACATGAAAAATTCACGCCCGCGGCGACGCAATGTGACAATTTCAGATGAGGGTCCAAAATTCCTCGTTATTTTTGATATCCGTCGTTATCGGTTTTTTTTTTCGTTCAATGTTATTTTGTTTGTACATGGTTTTTGACGTTTAAGATATTTCTTATTCAAAGATAAGAAATATTTTTTTATTTGCATCGCAAAAAATGTAAGAGCATTAAACCTAAATTAAATACTACTTTCAGTTTGTTTATGAGATCATATTTTTCGGAAAAAATGTACAAATGTGTAAATAATGTCACATAGCGTCTTTTCACAGAACTTAAAGATACCAGGTAATTGTCAATGCACAACAGATGCGCCATATTTCATTGTTCTATTTTTTCACAAAGCAGTTATTTTTATTATAACGTATGGCTTTATGCTAAATAACGCAAAACAAGGATCTGAGCTAATAAGTCTGTATAAAACGCGTGTGAATATTAATTCCCAGTTATTCAAATTCTGCATCGAGCAAGAGTTTCACTCAATAGTATTATTTTGATTTCACTACTGCGGAATTTGTTGCCTATATTCTATGGACTGATCGCAAAATAAAGTTTCAGCTTTTATGTTTTTCGCATTACAATGATAGTGATAATGCGAAATATATAAAAACCATTATGATTTTATTCTATTTTCTAATATTTACCCGTAACGTAATGCGTGAAGAACTTGTGTCTCTTTCGACGACAATAAAAAGCAAACGACAACATAATTATAGCCAAACAAATAACAATTCATTAAAAAAAAAACAGTAATTCAACTGACTATCTCTATGACACTATTGGGAAGAAAACGAATTGAATGGCAGACTCCTCGCTCTTTAAAATCGATCAAGGCTTTTAAGCTATAAGAGATCACAAAGTATACCGAAGAAAATTACAAATTGTTTACTTTCACCTTGAAAATCCTAATATGAATGTAATTGATTGAAAGAATTTATGGCATTTTGCAGGGATACAGTAATGACTATAGTTCTCGGAATCAGATGGCGTTTGTACAATTTTGAAAGCTCTGTAAATTAGAAATTCTGAAAAAAGCAAATGAAGAGTTTGCCAGTTCACTCTTTTCAACAGATATTAGCATTCTGAGCGGTTTCGTAGTTTCATTTCTTTTAGAAAAGTAAATGGATCTGTGAGAATAAATTTTAAAGAGGCTAAGATAAAAAAATAATCTTATGGGCACTTTTACAACTTAATTTGAAATAAAACGTTATTTCCTTTAAAATTTGTGTGCTTCTAGGATTCGAATCAGCTAACGGTGAAAAGAATGAAAGAAGCTACTTTAATTATGTAGCGGATTAAAAATTATATTTTAAATTTCTACAACAGTTGAGTTATGACAACATCTTTTCTCAAACATTTTCTCTCGCTGTGATGAATACAGCGCATTATTCATTGTAACAAAAACCTCGCAACCGAAACGCTTCGGACACTAGAATAATGACAGTACAAACTTAATTTTAACAAATTACACTTATTCAATATCTGTAAAAAAAAAACAAACAAAGCAAGTGTAAAATAGCCATTTCATGTTACTGAAACCTTTATTTCGCATGTTCATTTGTGTCTGTATTCCATTATCCTAAAAGCAGGTTTTATTACTATAGATATATTTTTACTGAGTTACATTCATAGTATTTGTAGGCGGAATACTCACGTAGACTAATTTGTTTTAATCGAGTTAACCATACAAAATGCAGTTCTTGAAAAAGGCATTGTTTTTTACTCTTGTTCTTGGCCGTATTTTTAAATTCTTGCAGCAAGGTATTTACATGAAGTGTTGCCATCGATTTCAGGCGAAGATCCGAATTTCTTACACACACGATGCTTGCACATCGTTATAAGAAAAAATTAAAAAAAAAAAAAAAACAATGACAAAGGAAATTTTTGTTGTATTAGTTAGTGACAGGAATTGTAGGATTAAAAAGGCAGCATTACGAGTTCCAAAATAACCATCGTATATACAGAAATATATAGAATTATGACGAAACGACATTCATAGCTGGCAGCTTTTTCATCAATGTATCAACCGGGAAAATATCAGATCATATAAAATATTGGTAATAGATTTGATTACTTATTATTCTATACTTACCGAATATATTAATGCAGAGAGAATTATAAAAGTAAATAAAGTTTCTTAAGATTCATACCAAGTATTAGGCAAATAGTTAGAGTAATACGAGATACGTAAAGTTAAACTGAAAACGAAAAACAAACTTAGATCTGGCGCAGAAGTTTCGCTGGCTCGCGTTCAAATGAGTCAATATGCTAATTTACTTGACACTGGTCAGATCCAGCTGCATTAATAATGAGCCAATTTTGTAGACATATAAAAAGTTAAACTTTGTGCGTACTGTCTGGTTAATATTCACATATCCTACCTATTCCTCAATTGGTGTGGGCAGTTCTTGAATAATTTCATCTAAATCAACTTTTTATAATCGATTGTTTTTGTTAATACATATACAATGTTAAATCACTGTATTTTTATTTGAACTTATAAATAGATAAATATGCACTTACGTCTCTTCGTAACTTAAAATACCGCTTGCACCACTACACTAATTATTTAATTATAATCATATTTAGAGAATTCATTCCACTTTCCAAAACCGGAAATTTATCTGTGAGCCAACGACTGTCTGTGCTATTATTGAACTCATTTGGCATCAAAATTATATTATTACTTTGAGACTAAACCAACGAACTTCATGTATATCTTAATTTTAGTTTAATATTATAATACAAAATTAGTAAAAACTTGAACGTCGATTTAACTATATTCGAATATGTTTAGAATGCGTTTTGCCAATGTAGCCTTTAATTTATTTAATAATAAAAAATCGACGTGTATTTAGAATTTATTTTACACACTTGTTTGCCTCCAGGCCGTAAATGGCTCTTTTAAATTCCATTTGAAAACGAGAAATAAATTTCGCTTTGAATTTCGAAGTGTGCATAGGAAGTAGGCTTCAAATTCAGCTACGAAGCGCGACTGAGGTTTGACTGTATATGTATAGCTTCCTCTTCCGGTAGAGAGGCTGTTGAATAAAATATGTGACTGAAAATGTATGGTGCTGCTATCACCAATACTACCACTTCAATCGTGATCAAATAATTACGCTCCTCATTTTAATTAGTTGTTCAATATTAACTTTGAAAAAAAAAGTTGATGGAAATTTCTCAAATCGGTTTATCAACAATGTAACACAAAGTGACATTATCAACAAAAAAAGTTACCAACTAAATTTTGCTTCATTGAATATATGAATAGAGTAATGCAGATTCGAAAAATATTTGCGTGATTCTTATGTTTATAGATTGTCTTCAATTTTCTACTATCCAACAAAGAGACATGTACTCGAATTTTATTGCTTTCATGTGTAACTTAAAAACTCAGAGAACAACAAAAAGGTGAATTTAGATACATATACCTATGAATGTTATTAAATAGAAAATAAAAATGCTGAAATGTTTATGAAACGATGTAATTAAGAATCAAACTTTGATATCCGTGCTAAAGGTTGGCCTTATTACAGTCGAGCTCAATTCATTGTGAATACCAATTTCATCTCAACCGCGGACCTCATTTCGTGAAATTTGGTTATAAAATGACGGAGACAACAAAGAAAATTAGACCGCAAAGAAAAATAAATGCGAAGAAATGACGGAGCATACAAAATTATACAGCAAAGGAGACAAAACGTGTAATGTTTTGAAATAAGTCACGAGAAAATTTGATAGGTACGTAAGTAATCAAATATTATAGTACATTAAGTTATATTTTTTACGTTTTTTAACGACAACGGTTAATCTACAATTCCCCTAATACTACTGCTACTAATACATTACTAATAGTTTGCATGTTAACAATTAAAAACAATGTAAAAGAAGTTATTAATAGTTTCATTAAAATAAAACAATAAAAATACTTGTTTTTAATTTCAAATTATTTAGTTCTGATGTTGCAATCCGCAATTGAAACACAAATAGTGAAACAAAGAGTAGTCGATTCGTTTTTTGCCGTCATAATTTATAGCGATGTTACTCAGCAGTTTCACGCCGAGTATTAATTAAAAATAGTTTGAGATATTCTGATTGCATTGTTTCTTTCGAACCAAATAGTAAATGTACCACTTTGTAGCTTCTAACGAAACACCTTAGTAAAGTATTTAGTACCATTTTGGATATGCCTTTATTGGTTAATATTATTCCTTGAATTTGTATTAATTTTAAAAGCGTAATATAAGGAAGATAATTTTAGAAACACCTGAGGAGATTAAAGTGAAAAGAGATATTTAGTCATTGTTTAGTAGGCGTTAGGCGTACACAATCTCGGGATAAACGTTTTAAAAATTATCAATTTATTTTATCTCCCAAATTTGTTTGATGAGTTTAATAAAAAACGAACGAAACCTTTGTCTGGTTTTACAAATTCTAAAAGTGATTTGTAGAATACCGAATTTGAAATAAAACTTCTTTTTATAGTTTATTTTATATTCCCATTGTTTTCATTTTAGTTCCTACAAAATTGTAATATTTATGTATTTTATAGCCCGTTAGATAAGAACATGTATGAAAATTGAAGTGAAAAGTTTGGTAGCTAGCTCCAAATCTGGGCTAAAGAATGTGAATTTGAATTGTTAGAATGAGTGGCAGTACGTAAATAGTGGCGCTATATTAGTTCAGGCGTGCTGCCGCATAAAAGCTTTTAGTGCATAGTTCCCATTTTCAATATTTGCATTCCATTTCTGGTTACAATCATGGGATTTGGTTTCAAAGCGATGTTTTTTTTTTAATTCTATTTAAAGAATATTTATGCGTATTCTTGAAAGAAAGTTCATAGTTCAAAAAGTAAGTAGGTAAGTCATAATGTAATTAAACATAATTATATTAGATCAAAAGACTGAGTAAGGGACACAAAAATATTTGTCATAATCCTTAGGGAAATCCGGATTTTCACTAATTATAGTAATAACTCAGATGTGAATACGTTAAATATGAATTTAGTGGAATACCTATATCGGCATATATAAGCCTAAGGATGGAGTGCGTGACAGGTGACATAATTAAGAAGAGAGTAATGACTAAAACGTATGATAGATAAATAGAAATACGGAACAGGGATATGACGATCTCAATCAACTTCCAATCTAGACTCCTGGAAAACAATGTCTGACCTTGTCAATCATTTTCAAAGTAAACGAAAAATAAAAATAGAAAACTTGTGTAACTAAAAGGGATTGCGAATAAACGAGGTTAACAGAAAAAATAGCTTAAATACCCTCCTTTTTATTTGTAATCGGGACACGCATGGCGCATCCCGATTTGTATACGAAAACGTCCAGTTTATTCAGCCATATTTATTTTTCAGCGACCCAAATGTGCCTACTGAAATATTCATACTGTTGCCAGCCCATCCGTCTTCTTGATCGCTCTAACAATAACATGTTGTAATGCCTTATCATGTCTGATGATATATTGAAAACAGATAATTGAAGCGTAAAATATATCAACTATAAAATGTATTGGCTATAACTTAAATTATTCGCTGTATGAAGTTCTAATATAGCTTTATATAAACAAAAGAAGTTTACAAATCGTCAGTATTATTTGAGTTCATTTGGCAAAAACAATCAAATTTTCCTTTTTATGTTCATTTTAGATGCGATTAATGTAAATAATTATTAATTTAATTACAGCATTTAATAGCAACCACTTTAACTTATTTAAAAACAGAATTACATATGTTTATTGGTTGAAATTTACAAATTTATGTAAAATTCGCAGTGTTACACCTCTTAACAAATATTAATTATTTAATTCTAAATTATTAAGACATGCAAAAATATAGCTCTCGACATAAATTTACTTTTGTGCATAACTTATTTTATTTCCATTTTTTCATTGTGTCTATCAAAATATAAATACAAATGATAAAACTAAAAATACAAAAACATTTATTTTAAATATTTCAAACCAATGCCCGCATGCCAGCAACGTAGTGAGGCTGTTTACCTTTAGAATTTATATGTTAGCTCTGAACACTAACTGTGAATATTCTGTTTATTAAAAATACACTACACTCGAACAAACAGTATCAGATTCTTCTAACATATTTCATTCACACTAATATTCCATAATTGAAATGATAAACAAAAAAGGTTAGTGTCGTTTTCCTTAATTAGATCGATTTGTTTACTTTTTCATCGTCCTCATCGTTTCTGCCGATATTCCACTACTGGACGTAAGCCACGTAAGTGCTACAAAGATCGATCCTCTGCCATCCTCATTCAGCAGACTCCCGTATTTTTGACCTTGGCCTTAGCCTCCGTCAAACTCTGCATGGCCGCCATTATTGGATCTTTCCATCATCGGTCAATCAGGTCACCACATATTACATAAAAAATCCTTTTCACCTCGTCTGTCAGAATAAATGCGGTCAACTTAAAAACTTCGTACTTAAAGATATAAAACACTTTAATTACGGTTTTATGCTAACTTGTTGAAACGGTGAAAGATAAGATTGACATAAAAAATATAGCCAGCGCGAGATACTAAATTTACTGAAATCGAGAATCGCTTACTACAACAAACTCCCTGTGTAATTTATAAGAAACTTTTTAACATATTATAGGATATCGTCGTCACAAAAATATGCGAAAAGTCCATTAGATCGTATTAAGAGGCCATTAATAAAACACAGTACACCAACAAAGCGGTCATAATATATTATTCAAAAGGTTGTAAAATGAAAACTGGCCGCAAGAACGTTTCATTTATGAACATACTCTAGAAAATGTTTTATAAACTAACAGAGAGAGTATATTTTATAGGTGGAATAAAAATATTTATTGCTGTAACAGCTAAAGAAATATATTATAAATATATGAATCATACATTCAAATAACATTCCGAAATTTTTAATCAAGGTGATGTGGAACAAACTTTCAAGTATTGAATACCAACGTGATTCAATATTAGGTACAACAATTTTCGTAATTAAATATTCGAAGAAACATTAATCGGAATTAGTGACTGTCGTACCTGTATATGTATATCGATTAAATACAATAAGACCGTGACAAATTTCAACGGTACCGCGAAAGCAAATGAAAGCTTCCTGCAAAATAAATGAACATCGATTGCGTGATTGTGGCAACGTAATCGCGATTAACTGGAATCAACACACGCGAAATCGTATTTAAAGTGTAAATTGATCAACCCTTATGTAAATAAACAGTACGGCAACGCGACGTCCCCGATCGTGTAGTGCTAAACTTGCATATTCACGAAAGTCACCTGCAATCCAGTTTGTTCGATTTATTTTAAACGTTTACTGTACCGACAAAGTTACAAAAAGCAGTACAAGAATACAAACGAATAAAGAAATCTATAATCTACAAAAATATAGGTATTACGTATATGTTACCTATTTAATTATATAAAAAGAATAAGAGTATTTAACAAAAAAAAAAGGGAAAAGCGAGCAACGAGAGGTCGCTTAATATAAATTAATAACTACTTCCATTGTTGAAAAATATGAAGAAAATACTTTCAAAACTGAAAGAGAAACAAAACTCTTGTTATAAATTATCATTTGTAACTAGGTGGCGGTGTCTCGATCGAAAAAAAAACATACCTCATGCCTGTAATCCCGAAGGGGTAGGCAACCAGTGCATGGTGTGATGTGATGTGCCGAGCCTATCGCCATTAAGGGCACAGATTCCAAAGTTTGGACAGATATTGAGATGAAAAAAAAACCTAAATGTCACTCTACCCGAACATGATCGAACTTGAGTACTCAGCAATGATTTTAAAACAAATGATGATGATACTCGTTATAATTTTTTTTTATCATCAGTACTAGCACAGTTTCCGTTTAATATGACAATTAGATGAGGAATGTCAAACTTTAAAGAATCTATTATTATTCATACATCAGTGTAACTAATAAAAGTGTGATAATAACTAAACTCAATTCTCCTTTTTTTTCTCCTTAAATGTATATACTCAATCAAGTATGGATATAAGATCATTAAAGCCATCGTGATTTTATAATGTATTATAAATTAACAGTGGTTATTTGATCAAAGCCGAATATTTGCAGTTAGCTCTGTGAGCTAACGTATGAATTCTGAATGTAAATACACCTGATTCGTCGCTACGATGCGGGTTCCGCATTGAAAATAGTAAAACATGTTTTGTCATATCCTGCAGTTCTTGTGTTTTTTTTATATCATGATTCTATAAGTTGGGGAAATTGTTATCGATTTAAGTGAAAATCATGATTAAAAATTCCCCAGAAAAATAATGTAGAAAACTAATTTTCATATCAAGTTTATTTTTAATGGAGTCCACAGATTATGTGTATAATATTATTAAATTTATGCTTTTTATATTACAATAATTTTTAAACAAATGGAAATTATGTGTCATTGTTATAACTTAGAAAATGTGTGACTTACAAAGTATTTTTAACTTCATCGTTAATTAGTTGTAATTTTTTTTTTCAACGAAAAATAATATTAATTATAAATGAAGACAATACCAAATAGTATCAATGAAAGAGTTTAATTAATTAACGATAGAAGGAAGAAATTTTAGGACTACGTTAGGAGCGAGGGTCCACCGCCGTGGGAAGGTATAGGTGTTCCACATAAATTGTTCTCAACGAGGCGATACGGTATCTACCTAAATTTTGTTAAGTACGGACTAACGAGTTACCAACTAATATCGTCCGTTTTACGGTTAGCAGACATGCGATATGTAGTTGGTGGTATAAGCGGAGGATTATTTGAATTTATTTATTTGGGTTGTTTGAAACTTTAATGTCTTATTTGTTACAATGTTAGTTTTGTTGTGGAATTGGATACTGTGGGATATATGGGCTTGTTAACATGGACGCTAATATTTAATATAATTGTACGTAAAGTAGTTATGACTTGATTGATATTGTTTTTTTTTTAAATAGATAGTACGTCACAGAATATATTGCAGTGTTGTCAAGATTGATAGCAGTCCAACAATAGACGAGGTAATCATGATCATCATAACATCTACATCAGTCCACCGCTGGACATAGGCCTTTTGCAATGCGTTTCACATTATGTGGTCCTTTACTGTTTTATTTTTATAATATGCTGCTCATAATAAACAATTTCATGTTTGACGCATAGCAATTACCTGATGCCCCTTATTCGTAAACGAAATCTTTAAGATTAACTAGTGAGATCATTGGCTGCTAATATGTGCATTTGTACTGCTCTTCATAGTTCCTGTTCATACAGATGCCAAAGGAGCTTTAAACTAAATCTAAAAAGTATCAACAATGACATTCAATCTTAATGAATTTAAAATTTTCATCAGGCTAAAATATGCATTATTTATAAATGTATATACTATAAACATTAAATTTAAATGCAAAACATAAGTACACGTGAGCGTAAATTTTCAGAAAACTTTCAATGTGGAAAGACAACATATGTGTTTCACATAAATTGCGATACGAGACTTACTTAAATTTCCTTAAGTACGGCCTAACGAGCCAACAACTAATACGAGAAGCTTTATGGTATGTAAACATGCGAAACCCCACAGTAGACGGTAAATAATCTAGCAGTCGATTTAAAAAAAAACGTGTTATTTATTACTATCTTAGAACCAAAGATACAATAAAGCTGCGAAAATAGGAGCCTAATTAGAATTAAGACTAAAATTACTTTGTTTTTTATAAAGTCGTCTATTCGATGATAATAATAATGGAACCTGCAACCGTTGCACATTTATCACCGTTCAAAACATGATATGGATAGATAGCAACTTCGTGCAACGAAATTTACAAATATGTATACATGTATATGTATAAACATTTAAAAGGTAAATAAGTCTTGTATATTATTAGTATGAAGGTAGAAAAATCCTTGTCGGTGTAGTGACATGATGTTCCAATTTGCAAAGTCGTCGATAAATACAAATGGCAAAAAACTCAACTCAAATATCAATTTAAATTTTTCGCAAGAAATCGATCATCGAATAAAATAGAATATCAAACAGGCAGTTATAATTAACTACCTTGTCACTTAAACATCGAATTTTATTTCAAACAGGTTACTTGGGACACTGAGACGCAACTCCGTTGCTTTTGTCAACGTATTTACAGCCCCGTTTTCTGTGAAACGGTCCTTGCAAATGTCATGAATGGATACTATTCGCTTGGAAAAGCGCCATTGTCATTGTATGTTTCAAAATAAAGCTTTGTGTAACATTCTTGGGACGCTTGAACCCCGCTTCTGTCTGTTATATTAGGTGTTACATCACATTATTACACAGCGTCGGTGGAATAAATAAAGTCGCTACAAATTTAAACATAAAATCGTACGTACATTTGATATATACAAACTTTATAGTAAATATTCGTTGTTTGTTTCGTGATTCTACAAAATTATACGTTTCATAGAAGATTGAATTACAAAGAAATATGAATAAAACCTACTATGTTACCACTTCAGTCATTCAAATGTGAGATTGAATCTACCATATATTATCGACTAAGTTCTACAACCACTATCAGTGTAGTGATAGCCCTTGGATCCCTTAACATTTTCTCACAATATTTTTTGCGAATGTATAATATTACAAATTTGATAAGACAAGGCAAATATAAGTATTAGAGACGGTTTATCTCAGGAAAACTAGATGTTTTCTTCGTTAACCTTAAATTAACATTTTTTACATATCAATTGAATTAATTATTTGCCGCCCGTTTTAATTTATCAACTGTGTAAGCCGCGGTAATGTGTCATAGATTATATTCAGCTAACAGCATAGACAATAATACCATAGATAATAAATTAGTTTAACATAAGTGACTATTTCTACATCACTATATTAAGTCTGAGATTAACCGCTACTTTTAGTCTCCATTATCTATATATAAAGCGGTTGAAACCGATCTCAAACTATTAATTCTATCCCGACAAATACATGACAATTTCTAGTTAGTAGGAATTTACTAAAAACGTGATAATTTACACCCTCGTGTGACAATTGACTTTTCTCCCTTAGATGTTTGACATTGACAACAGGCTCTTATTTTCCATCGATACCGATAATGTAATACCTACTGAAATAATGGAACACGGAACTTCCATTTGTGAGGGAGGAATATTATATTCACAGACCTCGTTATTTTTATTAACACTTATTCTTAACGCTAAGTAAATATTTTTATTGAATAGGCTCTAGAAATGTATATTTGTAATAAATAAACAAAAGCTAGTTAAGTGTTGAGTGGTCAACTATTAATTTTAAGATTCATTTTTCGACTCTGATTTATGCAGCTTTGAATACTCAAGCATTTATTTATGAAATATAATTAGATTATGTTATGTAAAATCTGTGTAAAAATAATCTTTATAATTGTTAATAAATTTATCCATAGTGTACAGAATTTTTGTTATTCTGAAAAACTTTAAGTTGACATATTTTATTGGTCCTGGTAACTATCTAAACAAAAGGGACGATCCAGTTGCCGCCCGCGGCCCTTGGTGTTGTAAACTTTCAACGGATAAGTATTTAGGATTTATTTGCATACAATAAATAATATA
This sequence comes from Papilio aristodemus, assembly GCA_016277805.2. Classification (NCBI taxonomy): domain Eukaryota; kingdom Metazoa; phylum Arthropoda; class Insecta; order Lepidoptera; family Papilionidae; genus Papilio; species Papilio aristodemus. The sequence goes on along the minus strand of JAABKM020000028.1, from coordinate 6,701,777 downwards.
TAAATGTTATCTATTTATTAGTAAAAATAATTATTAGTATATCTATCTTTGTACAGCAACTTAACTTGCGAAATTATTTACAAAATATGGCCATTGAAATAATGGTAATTGGTCATCTTAGTCGTGAAATACTACAGTAAGGTTGTTTATATATTATGACATTAGACATATACGATCCGAGAATAATACAATCTAGTGACTTATATGACTAAAAATAAAAAAAGTTTCAGATAACATTGCAAATTTGCATAAAAGTAAAACATTTAATTGTTTTAAATATATCTACGTAAAGAGGTAAACCCTTTCTGTATAAAGATGCTGGCACATAAAAGCTGATGTGTAACACGACACATAATAAAATGAGGATTCCTTAAATGTAAAACGCTCGCCACCATTGTGAGAGTCGTTGAAACCTCTATAAAAATGTTAGTTCCCTTTTCATTACATTTTCGAACGTGGTTTTGTTGTACGTGCACTGGAAAATGAACCTTAACGTTTTGTATTAACGATCAAACTTCATCGGTTTTATTGGTTTTATTTTACCAAACGTCCGATGTATCCGTTTTGAACAGCCCGTTCTCGGTGCTCTAAAGTACTTCTTTGTTTTCATACTCGAGTGCGAAGTCACCTTTGGTCCTTGAGCTACAATGATAATAATATAAATTGAAATATATGATACCATACCAAAATTATTTATAGCATTGACCGTATTACTTGAAATGAACTACTTACTCCTGACTCCACAAAAACACTAAATGGAGTAAAGACGTAAATCATAAACTTACTTGTTTTACATAACCACTAAGATACATAACCATTTTCTTTACTTGTACGTCTTCTTCAAGTGTAAAAAAGAAATCTTGTGTCGATAATTGTTAAAAAAATTAAATAGTTCGACATGTAAGTCGCTTGCTCATCTGGTACTAAACACTAAATTTCTATCTGCTGTACGTGCTTTTCTGGGAATTTGTATTGTAGCCGGGTAATTATTTATATAACTTAAAACTTTAATAAGCCATTTACATAACACCCAAAAGCTGTTAAAGAAAACTCTCGTAATCTGTGTATATCTTTCCACGTTTATCTTTTTACGAACGCCCCTACGTGTTCACCACTACATGCGATGCTCTGTTATTTCCCCTGACAGTAATATTACAACGACACACCGCCAATGTAATTTGAACTTCTTTATCCTCTTGTGCACTTGCAAAACGTAGCCAAGTTGCTCGTCGGGTAAGTAATACAAAAGGATCTAACAAAGTTGGCTTATACAGGCTGATACTAAGGTCTTTATCCCCGCGGATACTAAGTTACACCTGTATTCACATGTGTTCAAAATTGTACAATACATAGATTTTTGTTACGCCACATGTCGGTTTTTTTTTAAATAATTCAATTACTTGTGCTGAATTATTTTGTTTTTTTTTTATTTTAAAGTTTAATTTAAATTTTATTGTGTATCTGATAGATGTCGCTATTTAATATGTATTCGACGATGTTGAATTTTAGGTTTTTTTTTTTCGAATTATGTATAAAACAATACCAAAAAATGTTTCTATTTTTATAACAATTACAAGCAAAGTTACAAAATACTAGAAGCGTTATTTAATTTTAACAGTTAAACTGCGTATTTGAACATACGCAGGTTAAATAAAACATGCGTCACTTGCCGCTTATGGAAGCTTGTAAGACAGTGTCATCTTACCACCTCCGCACTGACTCATGAGATAAAAACAATAAATGATCTCATCGCCGGTACTCAAGATGGACATCGTCATTTAAAATCGATTAATATACCTTTATTATAGTTTAATTAAAGTTGACTTCGATGACATTTTGCATTACTTAAAATTTTTACATAACTCTAAAAATAACTAGCTTATCATTTTCATGATTATATTACCTAGAAAACTGGAGGTCCCGAATCAATTTTTTTTTTCAGATCTTTTGTTCCATTCTATCCATTTAATGCCTTTATTTACCTATAACCATTCCCTTGCAAATTGAAATATCTATTGAGTAGAAAAAATAGAAAATAATTCTATTTTAATCATTGCACTTACTTTGTAATTTCTTCACATAGTAAAATTTAATAAAAAAAATCCAGTATATACAGCATAATTGGGTCCCTAACAACCTATAACTTTAGCTGAAGCATTTTCTGCTGGGGCCTTTGCATTATTTATATTTTTTTTGTCTTTATGAGTCTTAAAATAGATATTAGCGACTGCCACTACCAACCCAAATATAAATTTATTTTTATTCCATACTACATATTGTATCAGTAAATATTTAGATAGTGTTAAAAATTAATGTTGAATTCTAATAAAAAATAATTAGCTGGGTCAAAATCTAAAAAAACCCACTGAAAACGAATCTGAATAAAAAATCTTTCTAATTTTATTTACAAAAATACACCTTTTATTTCTACTGCTGTCTTCCCGGACAACGGTACAAGCCTACGCTAAAGTGATTTTACTAAAAGCGTATTCATATTAGATTTTCGATCTTGTAATGCCAGCCGGTCGTATCGAGAATATCAGTGATACGTTCGATATTTTATTTGAGTCTATTCGAGTACGCCGCTCGCCGCGACACGGAAGAGTGTCGAATAAATACAGGATAAAATATATCCACTGTCGAATTGTGCGATCCCGGTATATTCAGGCCATTTAAAGAATGAATTTTTGTCTGCTTCTTCTACTGCTGTTCGGTTGTATTTTTGGCTCTACTTACGGGATGCTGTATCGACGGGACTCCGCTAATATTCTGAAGCCCGGTAAGTTGTTTTTATGTGACAACACATTTCTTACACCGAATAAAAACTTCAGTGAAATAAAATCGCAGTATTTGATTATGTGTGATCATTTCAATAATTAAGTCTTTTTTATGTTGTTGTATTAATTTGGTTTTCTTGTGAAACAAATGTCACTTTAATAGTATTAATAACGTTACGCACTCGAATGTTACTTATTTATAAATACTTTTGGTCCATGGAGACAAAATTAGAAACTAGAAGTGTTAAGTCCGTTGTAAGAAGATGGTTTTGACTTCTAAGTAAAGTGTGTGTATGTCTTTTTTTTTTTTGCTTAATATATTCTAAGCGAACTGGCAACACTCGTCTCGTTAGGATCGATGTCGACGTATAGTTTTTAGAACTTAGTTACTAAATATCTTTATATTAAATTGAAGTTTTTCTTAGTAGAAATTTAATCTAATCTAAATTAATAGACACTTTTGAGACTTTTTTGGACTCATAAATTAAGGACACCGGTGTTTTTAATAAACTACTGTAACTAGATAGTAGATTAAACACACAATCATGTATTATTAAATTCTAGTGACAAAAAATCCTTTTAAATAAAAATAGACTCAATATCGAATAGAAATTTAAAACAGAATTTCATTGTTATAAATTGACCGCAATTCGTAGTCACTACCAGCTAAACTTACATCCATTTCTACGGTATTAAGCTAGAAGACGGAGTAACGTGCAGACGGAATGTTCTGGTAGTTTCAATTCTAAGACATGTTAGGTTTATTAATCCACATAGCAAACGGTGAGTAGCCGTGCTGTTAAATCCACTCTATATTGAAGTTCAATTCCATTCATAATAAATAGTCCATTCAACAAGGCATAGGTAACAGCAAGCATACATGCTTACAGTCGGTTTTATTATTTTTACCACTAAAGTGCTAAAATTTTACATGGCATGGCATGTAACAAGGAGAGTTTTAGTTATCGATGTGGATGGATATAATGATACGCGAAGGTATAAGAAATGTATGAATTGCGCGAAAGATGACCAAATGCATAAAAATTACTACTTACATTACGGTTCATAGAAATACGTGGAAGAAGGAAACCCATTATGCCAACCACAATTAAAATGAAAACAGGGTAAGTGAATGATGAATGATGAGATCGTATTACGTCACTACGATTGCAGTAATCTGGTGAAATAACTGGATAAACGTATATTTCTAAATTATTATTGTCACATATAAGCGTTAAATTTGCATCATAAGGTCCTCGTCAAGAGTGGCGAAAACAATTAACCAAATAAAAACATATATTAAACTCGAATGTTTTGTTATTATTTAAAATTAAATGGATGCAGGTTTACTCGCGGTATTGCCTTGAGTTCACAAACTCCGTGTCGTGCGCAAAGTGCACTTTCGAAACACAAAGTCATGTTTACAAGTGGTACCTTTCCGTAGCCTGTTGAATATTTTTAAAACATAAACTTTTTATTTATGCACTTTGCCTAAATTAATAGCGATACTTGTAATACCAGTTATATTTGCAAACACAATTTGGAAATGAACTTTCACTTGAAGTAAATTACTAATTTCATAAATATAATAACCAGTTCCCTCCAACATCTCTGATATTTTACCAAAAGAGATACATCTTTATATAGCACTAGTAGTGCCCCGTTGTTTCACCTGTTATGTCCTTTTTAATCATTTTCTCACGTTCATAATGTGATATTAAGAAGCCTTCTTCAATAATTGATCTAATAAATGCAAACGAAATCATTCAAATAGGATCGATAGTTCCTGAGATTACTGGAGCCGAAAGAAAAAAAACTTATAAGTGTTATTATATTAAGAGTTCCACGGATTCACAAGACGTGATTTAATTTATACCAAGACAATTTACCTCGTCGTGGAGTTGTTTTTTAAATAACCTTTCTTGTTAAATGTAAAAAGATTTCGTATAGGTTTCGTACTGATATAAAGTTGTAAGAAATAATAGTTATCATCGCTACTAAGGAAATAAAACAATGTAAATTTCAATAAAATTTCAACAATCCGAATTTGCTTTTGACACAAACATTATTATAGTTCATATGATACCTGCTTATCTATAATTGCTACGTTAGTTACCATATTTAAGAAACTATGAAAGTTTTTTACTTAGCGCAATTTACACGAAACGAAGGAATAACAGAATTTCAATTAAGACTAAATTGTAACTCAAAATAATGTTAAGAGTTCAGAATAACTTTTATAATAGAGTGTGAACGCGGCCTCTCTGCGAAACTGTGCAGAGACTGCATTAAAAAGCTTAAGACTGGTCGCCCGGCCTTGCATAACCGAGTAACGGGCCAGGGTCAAGAATTTATATATGGAGTTGTGTTTGTCACTTAACATCAAATCACACTTTCAATTATTAAATTATTTATTTCATGTCTATTCAATTTATGTTAATTATATTATTATTATTGTCCTGACAAATACTGAGCCAACATTTATGCAAGGAAACGTATGCGGGATCTGGTAGTTTATTTATTCATATGTTATCATAAATATAAATAATATAAAAATTTAAAAGTATTAAAAATAAATCTTCTAATAAATAAATGTTTCTTATCTTTCAGATCTTTTGCCGGTGTCTTCAACGGTTATGCCGCTCCCGTTTTATTCTGTATACGGTTTCGAAAAGAAATTGCTGCGTGACAAAAATAAGAAGCGACCTGTAGGGAAAATTTCACTTATCACCAAACACAATCAATAAATTTATTACTATATAAAAAAATAGTAAATTTATTTTGTCCCTAACATTGTGAAATAACAACAAGTTTTAAAACTGTTACTATTTATGTACAAATGTACCTTGCTAAATTGGTAAATAGGTTAAGGAAATAATCAATTTATTGTCCCTACATATTCTATAGTTTTATGAGTTTCCGTAGTTGTCAAAAACACTATTCTTTGTGTTCTTACTCCAATCAACTTGTCCCCTAACCCTAATCCTATGTAAACGTCAAATGTATTAATGCGATGCGAGCCAAAACTATAAAGTAGACGTATAGTTATTGCTTAAGGCCTAAAATCCGGCCATAATTCAATCTTAGTCTCATAGTATCGCGTCAAGTCGCGTAACGTCCTTCGCTTGTCTAGCATACAGATTTAATCTTCAAAACCTTCCTGATGTGTATCATCACTGTAATTAAATCCATTACTGGCATCATCATCATCTTCATCTAGTACTCAAAAATGTAATAAATGATCCTTAATACAACGGAAAATTCAAATTACCAATACACTATAAATTGTAATTGAATACGATGAGAAACCAAAACTCTGCTTTGAAAATAAAAGTAAATGAGATGGTGTAGTATTTCGGATCTTCAATTTGGAAAGTTGAAATTTATACACCGAATAACCGCACAAAGGAATATACGTAAATGCAAAAGTAGGTACCTTGAATACACAAACCTTCAATAAAGCTCCTGAGCATATTTGCACAGTTCCAATGCGCCAACGAAACTTTAGCTCGGTTCTGTCGAGTTGATTTTGAAAATAACATATATTGTACTTGTATTTGAATTATATTTCAAAATTCGTACTAAAAACCATACAGAATCGGTAAAAGGGCAAGGAGGATATGGTTGGTGTGTTTTTTTTTTTTTCATTACGAAAAACTAACGCTTGACCACGATCCCACCCGATGTCAGATGATGATGTGGTCGAAAGATGATACGCGCTAGTTAAATAAAATATGGTATGGTGTATATAAAGAATGATTTAAAATAAATCAAAGACATTAAGGGTTTGGACACATTAAATATAAATGAACTTATTGTCTATTCACTCAGGTATCGTAACTTGTACTTGACCGTGGACAAACCTTATTAAATCCCCAATGTTGCAGAGATAGGTGTATAATTTGTCACATCTGTGTTTTACGTTACAGCCAGATAAATGAGATGAAGCCTTAAATAAAGACAGCTATAGCCTTCATAGAAATTTAAAATTAATAGCAAGTTTCTATTCCACAAAAAGGTTGTTAACGCATTTGCAAATTCGGCGGGTTTTAGCGAAATTTTGAACTATTACATATTTCAAAATTTTCATCATATTTGTTAAAGGGTGTGTAAATTAAATAATTAAAGAGATTATATGCGTTTCAAAATTTGTTCACAAATTAGTGCTTAATAACATAATATTTACTTAAGAGCTGCGTATATCAAACGCTCGTCTAAACTACAGCGAAGCTAAATACACCTTGAATCTCAAACATCAACCACTTAAACCGATGCAGCTAATATTGTTTACGTATCAAGGCAATAGCATACCGTTTTGTGTTACGTTGTGTAATAAAGCTAGAAGTTCTAACCGTCTCCGATATATTTTACGTCTAATCTGAATTAACAGAATTTTTTATGTTGATTAATAAAAACTATTTATTAACACGTAATATAAAAATTAAAGAAGAATTTCAAGCTAAAAAAAGCAAAATATTTTGTTAATAGTCAATAGCATACATACATATATTCCTTTAAGTCATTTATTTCCATTCGCATAATCGCCTCATATATTTTTACAGCAATTTCACAGTTCTACATTTCATCACAGCACTTAATAGCAAGGAATAAAACAATGTATCAAATAATATTCAGGCTAAGCAAGACCAGATTGATTAATTTCAGATCACGTATAATAACCATAAACAACTGATAGTTAATTTTTGTAGTCGACCTTATTATTTAAGCTCATAGGGATCAAATATCTATAATTATTGGTGTAGGCAGCATAAATAAAATATCTTTATTAAAATGTTACTGGCAGCTTCTGTTCTTTAAAGTACTGACAGTAAAGATCAGCCGGCTTATAAAAAGAAGAATAAACGGATTCATTTGTTTTAAATTGTTTGAAATTAGTTAAAATAAAATAGTAAACATTTAAATGTTTAGTTACAAATAATTGTAGGTATGAAGTAAACTTTAATATAGAGAAAGGTTAAATAGTCGTTTTATTTTGCAAGGAAATCCTTATGTTGATATTAATGAATTTGACATAAAAAATAGTTAAGGCCAGTGTGGTAGAACGTAAGGTGCTTAACATAAGTACTATTTTGAAGAACGGAGGACTATGGATATTATACTTGTTGCTTCTAAAACAGAGCAATACATATACACGTGTACCCATTTAATCCATATTGCGGCTAAGCGGATTACGTTCAACATCCATTAAGTTATTCTCCTGATATTCCCACAAAGTTAGTGCGTAGATTAAAGTGCATTCCATTTAAGATAGAACCAATGGAATTCACTTAGTACATAATAATAACTGATTTTTTATCTTTATATGTATCCCACTGAATTTGTCCTAAATTTTTTTACCAACATTTAATGTTTTTTTTTTGTGTGTGCGATCATATACTTAAGTTAATTTCTCGGCCTTATTCTACATTCATTTTATCAGTAGTTAAAACAGATGAGTAGTGGAATACTTAGCTATTTGAATTTGGAAACATATTAATACGTAATTTGTTTTAATGTCAGTATAAACAAATTCTAAACGGTGGAACCAATAGAAAGATAAGATAAAATAAAATGCATTGTAAGCATTTTCAATAAAATATTAATCAACAGAGCTAGCAACATGTTAATTTATATTTTTTTTTTTGTAAATATATAAAACAAATGTGTTTTATGATGTTGACTCGAAAAAATCCTTAAGATTTGCGGTATAAGGTAGGTAAATTAACATATATCATATCATACATGTATTTTTAATCTCTCTAAAAGTTGGTCTAACACACAGTAAAAGTTTCGTATGCGGAATTTAAAATCATTAAAATATGATGGTAAATTCTTCGTTTATACTTTATTTAAAGCTTTGCTTCATCCAGAAGTTTCATCGTTATAAACAAAACAAGGGGAGATAATGAAGTGTATTGAATCTGGCAACTTCTGTAATTTATCATTTAAGATACTCTCGGGTATCGCTCCGTAAATTTTCCGGAGACAGCAAAGTTTTAAAGATTTATCAGCTCACATCGATAGCTCTTGTTTATGAGAAGGGAAATATGACTTAAAATTTAATTATGTATCAGCCTATCTCCACTTAAATAGTATAGACAGAGTAGTACAAAGATATTTTAAGCAGCACTTTAATGTCTTGGTATAAGCATTTAAGCAAAAATTTTTGCGATTTAATTTAAGCGATTGAAAGTAAAACTGTTAATTCTCTGTCATTAGCCATTAGCCAAAGCATTAAGATTAAAGAAATTAATCAAAAAATGAATTGCCTTACTGTACAATAGCCAAGTGAAACATGTCGGTTGTATTTAACAGTATGCGGTCGCAACGCGAGGGCGCGCTCGGCCGCCGCTAGCCGCGACTCTTGCCTTTGATCTCAAGCTCATCGCCTATAATTATCAACACCAAAGTTTGAATTTTTACCAACCAGCGGTAAACATTTACAAAGTTGGATGTCATTTCAATTGTTGTCTAGGTTACATTCGGTAATTAATACTGTCAGACCGAGCTCTGCTTGTCAATTATTTTGTTATCATAAGAGAGTAATAAACTCAGAATGACTGAGCTTGCAATGAACAGAACTTACTGCTTACATGCAGAATTATTACCATAATTGCGTTTTATCTACTAGTTATACCAAGGTATTTCGCGAATGCTTGATATAACCCGTTGAATTATGTAAACGTCAAATTAAAAAACAAAAAAATATTCATCTCAAGTATCAACATATCATAACCATTAAGAATATTTGGCGACAGATGGCACCCGACCCCTATTTTTCGGATAACCAATAAGTGGGGCTACATTTTTATGGGCCATTCTGAGGGTCGCTCACTCTGAATTCTTTAACTTAGGGTTAATCTTTCACCGAATATTGAAACGATCGGCTAAACTTTTTCGGTCTTTTATGACTTCAGAACTGTGTGGCCAGATATAGTATATTGTTTCGTCAAAACTTTAAAGTGTAGTATTAAGTCAATTTTGCCTTTTAGATATAACAAAAAAATATAAACACTAGAGAACTTTCATCATAAGCCAGCATAATTATTTATAGCCTCTAATAGGATATTACTATTTTGGCCAATAAATTCTTTTTAACAAAGAATTAAAGATGGAAATTCTAATTTAACTATGATATTATTGTGAAAAAAATGCGTTGTAATTTCTACAAAATTTTCAATGAAAAGCCAGACTTTATTAAAAAAAGATCGTTCAGAATTAAATGGGATTCATTTTATCATGTTATCTGTAATTAAACATTAAAGCTGAGTCTTGATTAAGCCGTTGCTGTCAGTTATTATCCCATTAATAACAAAAGAATAAGGCGGGAGCGTAATACAATGTTATCGCTGCGGTGTCTCCAAGGGGAGTTTAGCTTAATTGCTTTTAGAAAGCCGATAACTCCGGCTACAGGAAGATATTTTCCGTTCCAATGTGCTACCGTCGAGTAATTTATCTTAACTTATATAACAATTAATAAATTATTTTAAACAATAATCTAAGAAATATAAATTTATCACTTATTTGTAGTTAATTTTTCAATCTTCATTCTTCATTCAAATCATTTGCTTATTACTAATTCTTATCAGTAATGATACACTTACTCGTTTGCTAATTTTTCTGTTTTAAAAATTCATTTAATTTTTATGATTTTTTGCACTTTTTTAAATCAAATAAATCTATTAATTCGCGAAGAAAACGCACTCCAGGCTAATGATAAATGTCGCAATCAGAGTACCTTTGGACCGTCTGCTTTGATTAGCTTAATAACATGAAAAAAATAAAAATTGCTGTATTTTAAATATACTAAATTGCTTTTAAATGTCTGTATCAACATGCATTTCCAAATTACATTTGTGGCGAGTTGCACTGACAAGACTCCCAGGGGAAATAACACAGTATCACACAAAGCAACGTCACATATGTAAACTAACTTAGAAAGATGAAACTTAGATGTTATCATAGAGATGTCAATTATTAATTCGATCAATTAGTGCCATGGTCATTATTGAAAACAAAAGAATATGCTAAGTACCAACATTTTTACTCCTACAATTTATGTGATAATCAAATACATAATCCTAAACCAAAAACCTTCGTATCATCTCTCATCATATCTCTTAGGACACTCTGGGCAAGTGCAGTGTCATAGTGATGTGTACAAAGGCACTTCACTCTTCAAAATCAGTCAAACAGATTAAGGTACAAAGATGGCAACGGAACGGACATTACGTTCATTCTGAATCACTCGGGTAAGAAAATAAATCTTCTTCTCGAAGTCTAGCAATCTAGATTGATATTTTTTAATAGTAGAAAGGGTACAAACAGACAACGGGTCGCCTAAAGTCTGGTGATTATCGCCACCCATGAACATCTGCAATTCCAAGGAAACTGCAGATGCGTTGTCAACTTTTATTTTATGATAGCACCTGTAAATCCAATGATCTTCTTCATATTACGGACAGATGACAGAAATAGAAATGATGAAATAAACTCAAGAAAAAGAGAGTCGAGAAATTGAAAACATTTACAAATGTGCTTTAAACGTTAAAGTTAATACTAAAGAGAATGATTAAACTGCTTTGTGACTACGAAGCGAGGACGGCTTGTTAGGGTTCTTGACTTAATAAAGCTTATGACAAACTGACTTTGAACTTTATAACTTCATTGTTAAAATTAATTAAGCATTTGGCCAAGTCATTGATTAATTGATTACTTGTAACCCTTTTCCTGTGATAAGATAATTAGAGTAATGTCACAAAGTTGAGGAATTAAAAAATTGTGTCTTAAAATATACCTAGAAGTTTTATTTTTAGAACACGGTGCTAATTTAAGTTCACTAAAAACAAAATAAGTTAATAAAATCAAAAAAAATTGATACTTTTTCACTTTACAATTGAAGTTTTACAAATGCTCCGATTTATATATCGCATTTATCAGATATTCGTAGAAAACATCCTTTGTTTTACCTATTGTTCTTGAAATAATGTCAAATATTTTGGACCATTCTTATTCCCATATTAAGAAAAGCCCGGTCGTTACATTCTTATCTTTACGAGGGTCTCTGTCCACTCGGCGTGGAATTAAGGAATAAAATTTAACCTTTAGACAGGAGCGCAATCTTTCGAAATAGCACAGCTAATCTTATACTCATACCAGTTTAATAAACTTTAAAAACAAATATTGTGTTAATTCATAAAAGGAATTCCTATACGCTTTAATTTTTTGTTACGTCAAAGTCTCAGCTTTAAAAATATAAAATCCAAGTAAATGCAACTTTTTTTCTATATTGTTACATGATTAAGCAGATAAAACAAAACCAGTTTACCACAATTAGCTGCTTTAGCAAGCAGTTTATATTTTGTATGCAAACCTTCCCTTTCTGAGATTCATGTTTAATTTTATTCAACACGTGTTCCATTGACTAACGAAGCGTTCAGAACCGTGAGCAAAAAAAACCGTTCTACATAATACAAAAACACTTTGTGTAAAACAAGTTTTTGTACTAGAAATAATAGATATATTAGACATAGCTTTTTAATCATTACGATAGATACTACGACTACGACATATACTTAGTTAAAATTTATAAGTCTTGCAGTCTGTATACAAAAATATTGTCGACAATATGGTGAAAACAACATAATCTTTTTCTTTTTTCATAAACACATTAGTGGTTGTTGTCTTACAATGCCGATGAATGTGAGAATAGAAGCAGTATAAGAGCAAAAATTTGAATAGATCAGAACGCTGAGAAACTTGATTGGCGATTTTAAAGTTTGCATACTCGAGATGACATGCACGCTAAAAAAATTGACGATTCAATAGTAAGCACATTTCATAAGACGGTATGGCGACCCCTCTAAAAATGTCGATACTTTATGCAAACGTTTGCGTCATCAGATAAAGTGAAAATGGAGTTGGAGCTTTATTTGCTGCATTTTCTGTATTGGCACTCAAAGGAATCTTAGTTTTGTTTGATTGTCTGCCGTTTTCGTAAGAGTTGAGCAACGAACTTCAGTATCAAAATAGTGTTTTCAGTTCGATATTTCACTGTAAATGTGTTGATGCAAGCTCAACAAGTTATGGTGAAATAATTATTTAACTTATTTAAAAAATTAAAAAAAAAACTACCTCGGAGGCTCAGTGCTATCACGTATTACGTATACGGCACCGTTACAACGCGGGGGTCCTGGGTTCAATTTCTGGGTCGGGAAAATTATATTGGGTTTTTTTCAATTTGATATCAGCTCGAAGTTTGGAATTTACAAAATTAATATGACCAAAAAAATAATTATTTGTAATCAAATCAGTAATTTTTGCCTGCTGTATGTTGCACTTATTCGATAACTGTTGCTAAATATAAATTACCATATTGTGTTAATTCATTATAATAATTCTAAGAATATGTCGAAAACAACAAACATCTCGTAATGAGCTCAGAGTCTGGAAAACAACTTTATGTTTCGCAATGTTATTTGAACCACGATTCAATATTTTGCATTGTTGTGGTAATTTTGAAGTTTTATAAAATTCATTCACAATTATTTTATAAAGATTTTGTTGTTCTTATATATTGCAATGCAACTATTTAATATTTATGGATAATTAATTAATAAAACGTCATGAATTGAAATCAGCCATATAACTGCAAAGATAAAATTAAAACAAGAATATTTAATTTACAAAACAAAGTGATCTAATTGACTATACGATATTCCAGGAACAATACGATTTGTAGATAAAAGGTTGTCAAATATCTCCCTTCCGCCTTTTTGTCTTTTGAATTTCGCGGCTATGTACAAAGCGCTACAGAGC
>JAABKM020000028.1:6671527-6681556 GCA_016277805.2 Papilio aristodemus | reverse complement strand
TCTTTAAATTCGACCATTATAAAATTTAAATATAATTTATTTAAGAACACTTCTATTGACTAACGATACCCTAATATTAGTGTAAAAGAAAATACGAACATCAGGAAACAGAAGCGTATTATTTTACTTAAAATAAACTATTAAATATTAGATTGCACTTCTAATTTAGTATTCAGTGTTGTTTTAAAACAATGAAACTGGAGAGTTAATTATTTCCGTCCTTACAATTTCGTATACGTCCGTACTTATTAAGTACTCAGTAAATTTTATCTCATATTTCCAGGTAAGCTACATCCTTCTACACTTTACGAGGTGCTGAAACTTTTAAACATATTTTTGTTACTTTAATATAAAGTTGAAAATTGTATTTAATTTATATTTATTATTTTTATTCTTGTTGTTCAAAAACATATAATAACTTTGAAAACAAAATCATCTTTACATTTCTACATACATATTATTGATTGAGATACACGTCCTAATGGCACTAATATTAGTACTGGTGTTTTGTATTTTTATATATGTATAATTTACCTTATTTATATGTTAACTTAATCGGAATTGTTATGCATTGAATTGTTTAGTGTAGTTTATGAAAAATCGGAACCATCCAAAACGATATTTTAATGAAAAAAAAAAAAAAATTCTTAAGTCAAAGCAGAATTTGTGTAGAAAATCTGCTACGATAATCTTAGCTTTATACAGACTGTAATGTCTGAAGCAACCGAAGGTAAGTTCTTTCAAGTACGAAGTTGCAATCTCGAAATGTTTCTAAACCCCGTCTGTTATTTACACGATGTCTTTTTTCTTTAGTTTTGTGTTGCACTACGACAAAACTCATTCGGTCCTGTCACCGGCAAGTTACATTGCTAAACTTATTAAACTTTCTCTTTATTTGGAAACAGTGGAAATAAAACGTAGTAGTTGGTCGACTATTTCATATCAAATCGTCACTAAAGACTAGCCAAAAAACTAATCTTGTAGTATAGACGATCTAAGATAATTGGAGTATTGACAAATTTAACGCATTATTCCTTTAAAATAGCGCCAAAATACTTGTTTATTCAAATTATAAACGTCTGTAGGAGGCCAACGTCGAACAGTGTAATTCGCTGATTGTACTAATGTTGGCGAAATGTACTAAATGGAACGTTTACATTTACACAACGCATCTAAGGGCAGATACACATTAAGTGTTCTTGAAGTTTTGATAACGCGTGCTTTAGGATCTACTTACTTGGTCGGCGTCTAAATGCGTGGGATACACCTGCTGTTTAAATTAAATAATGTCAGTGGTGTGAACTCAGCCCTACCCTTGTGTAGTACGTATAAAAAAAGTCATCCTGCGCATTACAAAAGTCGTCTCACACTCATGTAGATTTTATCACTTCAAAATACTATATCTTTTTAAGCTCTCGTGATGTGTACACTTATGCTTTATTCGCTGCTTAATGACGATAAATCTTTTTAATTCGTGTTCACTCGTCGACAGTAAACTACGAGGCAGTGTCTCGAACAAAAGCGGGCTTGACGCCTTTGTTCGTGAATGCGTATGTACATACTTGTTAAATGTGCAACATAACTGTAAAAATTCAATGCACGGTGACAATATACAAGAGACACATTTTTTTAAGGCATTCCTAAGTGCGATGTTTTTAATTAATGAATTTTATAAATACTTACTGATTATAATTATGCTTTAAAGGCTCAATACCAAAAACAATTCAGATTGAACTGTACTTTATTAAATTATTTTTCGCTATTTATTTAAAACATTTTTTAAAAATATTTATTGACAATGTCAAAATGTTTTCTGTAAAGTTTATGAATTCAGACAACTATGTTACTTTTCTTTAGGGTTTATGAATTCTGACAACATAGATATCAGAATAACGAAAAGGGTTTCTCCAAACATGTAATTCATGGGTTTAAGGTACATCCATGCATGGAACAAACACTTGTATTATAATATTCTTCGAAGTCCAGATGTCATTCATGGAATCTGTAATTTAGTAGCTTTTAATTGGAGTCAATAAGTTACCCAGCTTTACTTTCAAAGTGCTTATAATGTTGGCTGTTTTAAATTTATCCAATCATAAGAGCCGCAAACATTCGCCAGACTACACGCTGTGCTCTTGTTAATATTGTCTGTGGTTTAATTCAAGCGGAATTACACAGCTACATTTAAGTACTTATTTTGTAGCTTACGAGTTATATATTTCAAATGTAATGTATTTATGAATATCAATCTTTTTGTCCTGAAGGACGGTAATTTTTAGCGGGTAGTGATTCATTTATGTTTGTTTTCGCTCCTTTCATTATGATTTCTTGTAGCCTTTATATATCTTTTTCGATTGTACGTTTAATACATGAATGTACACTGTTAGCTTCAAAAGGATATTCTATCTATTCAAGATTTTAATAATTGAAAAACATATATCAAAGTCTTTTAATAAAGGTAGTGAAAAATGTATCCAATATTTATTAGACTTTTTCTATAGGACACTTTCTTAATCTTTGTTTGATTTCTAATCTGCGGAAAATGAATTGGAGACTAACTCAATTTTCCTGATTGTAGTATTACATAAATTGGGCCGAGGCCGCTTTTAAATCACATGATTATAAAGAAGTTAAGTAAAATTCGAAAATATCTCTTACCTTTGTTGAAAATATAAGATTAAGAAGGCTTTCACTGATCTGTTTTGCAGGGCCGAATTCCCTTTTATCTCATTGTTCGCCTTACGGCTTACCCAATCACGACCAAAATCGTAATACCCACTTATACTGTTATCGGAAAAGTCTCCATTTTTTATTTATTTAGAATACTTAAATCTTTGGGCGTTTCGTTTTAATGTAAATGCATTTTGATTATAATAACATAAATTTAATACTTTTACATTTTGATTTAATAATTTGTTTCTTTTTAAAATTGAATACCAGAGAATGATCAAAGAAGTCTTATTTACGGAGTTACGCGTCAGGTTTGTCACTTTGTTTCTTAATTTCAGTTCTCATTTATGATAAAATTATAAATATATGCCATTAGAGCTATTTCAATTCACATTAAGATAATAAGATAGATAGGATATCAGAGTCAATTGCAGTAGGATTCAAATTAAGCTTTTTTTTTAAATATTATACTCTTGACTAAATGTATACGTTTAATTGATGTACTTCGTCTGTTGTGACTTGGGATGAAAGTGAGTCAATTAAAGTGGCTTAAAATACAACACAGTGATGCTTTGAATACTGATGAGGATGAGCTATTAAAATCTCAGAGGCGTGACAAAGGGATTGCTTTGGATACTATAAAAGAAAGAGACACACTTGCATACATAGTAGAACAGGTAAACGTCGTAGTACAGCTCTAGTAATAAGGTCAATGAACTCTTTACACGTAATATTCAGTTGTTTATATATTTTTTTGTATTTTTGAACCCTGTCGATGAGTTTTTAGGAAGAGAGGTAAGGTAACAAGTCAAACAAATATTATAATAATTATAACATTATAATAATTTCAGCTTCCTTAAAAAATCAAACTATTTTGATAATTAATTCTATCGCATATTTCTACAGTGTTTCCAATCATGGGTTTTACGTTACAATAAAATAAATTTAGCATGGCAAAAAGTAACTTTGTATTAAATATAAACATTATATATTTGACTCTCTTTTTTACAGTTAGACGAATTAAATTATATTCAGAACATGTCTCGCCCTCTAAACGAAACGCCTCGGGACAGTTTCAGTTCTTTGTTTCGCTGAGCCGGCTCTTTTAGTGTGGATTTCCATAAATTTGAGATTGAAAAAAAAATACATAAATAGAAATATTGCTAAGAAATTTGTGAATAGATGTTTTTTTAGAGATGAATTTCAACACATGTTCATATCAAGTATTTTAATATTCTCTTACATGTACACAATAAGAAGTACATATACATGTTTATATGCACATAAAACATATTCACGCAAACGTATCCATGTTAGCGGATTTTTATCCGTTAGGTCCAAATTCGTCACAGTTTCCGGTTTTGGGAATTTACTTAAAACCGGAAATCAATGGGAAATTGTAATAAAACAGTGAAACTACCCATTAAATAACATATACGATTAAATGTTTAATTGAAAATAACTTTAATATAAGTTAGAACAATGAGTTTGAAAGGTTTATCGAGCAGCTGGGCAACAATATTTATGGTGGTCCCGTCTATAACGTACATTAATAACACTGAGCTCCTAACACGTATTATTTCCACGTTCTGCGGGAAGTGTTGCCCGTATAACGTCGTCACGCTCATTCAATTTATATTTTAATCGATTAAATGTTGCTACAAAAGCATTTTATAGCATCTACTTTTATTGAAGTTTTAAAGTTGCTTTAGTCTTTCGATATGGTTCCTTGTTCCATTTTCCGTAATACGCAAACATGGTTATAATCCAGGACTAAATCAATTCATTTGGTACGGTTTTAGATGAAAGATATTCAAATTGCGTATTAGAACCTAATCGACAACAATTTTCTCCTCCAATTATTATCTGTCTTTTGGATACATAAGCAACTCTAGAAAGTTTTCATATATTCTTGAAAGTTATATTTTAAATATGACTCAAATACATCATGCATTCAAAGAAAAAAAAATAGCAACGTAATTTTTGAAACGGATTCAAAACTGTAACGAATTCATTCATAAAAAGATAAACCAAACAGCTGCAACAATTTAGCAGAGGTGACACAAAACGGAAATAAAATTTACAGGAGCTCGTGGCACTAGTTAGTAAAATGTGGACACTTTTAACGGAGGATTTTAAAATGCTTAGTGGTCGCTCGTTTTGCTTAAAATGGACCACTGCGTGCATAAATATTGTTTGTGTAATTTATTTACAAGCATGGAATTAATTTTATCAATTAATTTAAACACCGAATTTCATGTACATGCACTAATATGATATAGCAGTGCTGGTTAAATGCTAATTCTTGTAGCATTACTATAGTATAGATTCGAATGGTAAAATATTACAGTAGCTCAAGTCTAGTTATCGAGATATGGTCGATAGTGAAACAAAAAAATTCTCTCCGCTTCGGGTTTCTAAGATAATTCTTATTTACCTATAAAACTAAACGAAATACGTCAACTCTGTGTACACCATAAAATATAGGTAGAATCACTCACTAATATACATTTTGATACTTACATTTAAACATTAAATGTCCATGCAGATGGGATGAACGTTTAATGAGGAACGCAGTGGGAAAGACAGCCTATGCCCCAACGTGAACTGATGAAATAATCAAAATTGTTTGTATATCATTTTTAACTATTTAAATAAATAAATAAATAAACGTTTACTTCAGACTTAAGTTAAAATCCATAATTGTTAGTAAAAGATATACGATGAAAAACTTAGTCTAGTGTTAGTATGATTAATATACAAGGATAACAATTCAGCCCGATTGGCCAGGTGGGATTTTCAGTTTGGTGTGTAAGTTTGCTGTGTAAGTTAATACATCTTCGCAATACTGAACTATTCTATCTGACTGCAAAAACATTTGGAAGAGAAAATTTAAAAGTAATTATTTAAATTATTACATTTACATGTTACGATAAAATCTTTTTGTGTAAAATAAAATTACCAAGATTTAATTAACGTATAAAATAATAAGGATTTATTACGGTATGGTTGCAAATAAATTACACGAGCAATGAATGTAATCATTTTCGCTCGATTTATGCAACCGACACTCATATTTCTCGAATTTTACGTTGCATTTACTGATGGTTTTGTTATAACATTTATAATAAGCTTTTCTACGTCTATTGGAACGATCATAGCAAATAACTTGAAGTTATCTAAAACGCGTTTTAATTAGAATATTAATTCAAATTAAACGATTATTCAATTGTGAAACAATTTCGTTTCGAAATTGATGTAATGTTAAAAAACAAAAGAAGAGCATATGATTACAAGTTCAAACTTTTGTTTCAACTGTTGATATATTTTTTTAACAATATATAAAGGGATGGATTTTTGTTGGATAGTTATCTACATGGATTGGAGAGCCATTCGAAAATCTTTATTTTTACAGCAGTGACTGTGCAATGCTGTCCACAGATTCACCCATTGTGGTTAAAATATTTTGTTTCATATTGCCCATAAGCAATTTTAAAATTACGCTACTTCGAGATAAAATGCAATTTTTCTGTTACAAAAGTAGCATTTTTTTTAAGTAAAAACATACCGCTATATCAGCGACATAAGTTGGCAGTATTTCAAAAGATTCAAAGTCCTAATTTGAAATTTAGGTTACTTCTGAAGACAATCAGACTATTTCAACAAATACATTTACTATTCTATGATAAGGGACAAATTGCAATTATTGAGAGATATTATAAGAACAATCATATAGGTTCTTTTGCTGGTTGAAATACAAAACGATAAATTAAGAAAAAAAAAAACCGATTTAAAAATGAATATGCAAATGGCTTAACTCAAGTTTCATGGGGGTTCGGTGTTTGTATCGACAAGTTTCAGACCCTTCGGAGATCCTTCATCAGGGTAAACGGGCTTGTTTCGCGATCGTGTCCCGCTTCGCGAGTGCGAAACTGACGGTACAGACATCGAACCCGCGCAACGTAAGTTAAGCCATTTACATATTTATTAAATAATGTCTCACGTAGGTTTAAATTATTCCAAAATTCGTAACAGTATCGGTTGAGAAAAAGACTTAGAGCTGAATACAATTTTTAAACTAAGTTTTACTGATAGTTAATTCAAATGTTAACGAGGAGCATCCCATCCGTCTAATATAATAATATTAATATTATCCTGTTATTTAATATTAAAACTAGTATCTCAGGATTCAGCGACAAAAAAAAATACTAAAAGGCCATTAATTATCACCAATTTTCAGTGGCATGCCTATAAAACTGCAACTTGAAACATAAGAAGAGCAATATTTAAAAGTCTGCAAATTGTAAGTGCTCTGTTCTTACACATACTTTAAAAAAAAGCTGCTAGGCCTTTGTTGAGTCAAGTGTAAACGGAAATGAGAATGTGTAATACCGAGATGGAACGGCGGCGCGCGAATAGTCGAGTGGGGTTTTAGCATTAATATAAATGCCTCTTTTTATAAAAACAGTGTGATAAGAAGCTTATTCTTTAAAATGATGTGTCCTCATTATATTACTACAGCTCCGTTATTTTTTCAAGTAGACAGAAGATAAATAAAAAAATATAACCCAATTTACTCGCTGACACATAAGCGTTCTATTGGTGAGTTATTTTTTAATATCAGTTGTGTGAAATAAATCGTCAAATTTAAACACTTTGTAAAGTTAGTAATTATATTTAATTGACAGTTGTTAGACATGTTAGTAGAAAGTTTTTTTTTTTTAAATATCCCTTGCTCTTTTCTCTACTACTTTTATTTATACCTAATACCACTGATACCACTGATACCACTACCAATAACTGATACCACTTTGAAAAGATTATCTATGCATTTGTAATTCTTGAACATTGTGAGAAGTAGCGATGTTTACCTAAAGTTAGTTGAATTATTTGCCGTTATAGCTGTAAAAATGAAAAAAAGAGCAGCAGTGCCAGTCCTTTTGATTTGTCTCTATACATTATTCGAACACCTTCATAAATACAACTAGCATTACGGACACGCCTCATACGATTATTATAAATTACTACAGAAATTATTACAAAAGTTCGCATATAAAAAAGTATGTTATCTTCAAATTACACGTCACGCTTTGTTTGGAAAAACGACAAATGAAAAAAAAAAAGAATGTAATAAATGTAAGGAAACGAACGTAGAATCTAGGAAAAAACGAGCGAGAAATCGAATCAGTTACGTGAGGGCGGTGTTTTCTCATTTGATTTATGGGTTTTGTTTCGTGTGTCGTTTTTCATTAAGTGAACAACTCAAATAAAGCTAATAATAATGGAAAAGATTAATCTCGAGCGAGCGAGAATATATCTTTCTACATAAAACTGAGGCGTTAACTTTGTTACGTTTTTTATCTGTTTACTCTTTGGGGATAAGTCACTTATATATTGACTTATTATTTTTATAAGATAACTTAGAAAACAAGAAGTAAACCGCCCAATATTTAATACCCGCAATACCAGAAGACTGCATTTAATACAAAAAAAAACGTAAATCGAAATATTTTTGTAAATTTATTCGTTTAGTTTAAACTTTACTACACTTTATTTTACTAAAGAAAAAGTTATTGTATAACTGAAATAATGTAAAGCCTGGAATTTTTAAGAGAGAGTTTAAAAGTTCAGCAGCTTCTTCAATTTAAAGCGGAAGATATGGTCGACTTCTCGTGTATCCTTTTGGAAGAAAAAGTGCTGGCAAATTAAAACTTGTTGGTTACAGAGTAGCAACTTTGAGGAAACTTCACAGAGATTTATATATTTTTAATTGCTCTTTAGCATTACGTAGGAATTTTGAAAACTAAGATTACATAAGTAAAAACATTGATACAAGCTACAAGTTGCGATGAAAACAAAAAATGTATGATACTATAGTGACCTACTAGTTTGCATTTTTTTTTATTTATTCCACTTTGATCACCCAGGACGAGTGATAGGTTATTAAACATTGCTACATATCTGTACATTTTATATAATTTATCTAAATCTAGTTCCGTAACTATTTTAAAAGTAAATATAAATGTTAAACAAAAATAAAATTGTCTGAACAATTTAAAATGAATGTAGGAGTTAATTCAATTGCTTATTTCGTTATTCTTGAAGCTTAAAAAAAGAATGAGCAATTAAGGTTTTGGCAGAATTTACAGTTTAATTATTTAACCACAACACAGTCCACGTATCTTTACAAAGGATCCTTTCAAACATTTCACAACATTCTGTGTGACATTAACAGAGTAATGCGGGCGTTACGTCGCTCAGAGCGCGCTCCGTCTTGCCAACTTGCATTTTGTAAATACAAATTAAAGTTTTTGAATACTACTGGCATGTTTAAAAATGGGATTTTTTTTAATAAATAAATTTTTAAAACAAATATATATTATAAGAATAACTTATTTTATACTAGGCGGAACTATAAGGTAATAAGAAATACAAAAGTAAAGAAATTTAATTTATATTTTATATATTAAAAAAAATTGTGCAATGAAAAAATTGTAAAAATAATTACATATTATAAGTTGTAAATAAAATAAAAGTTTTTGAAAACATTTCCACGTTTTCATAAACTTATAATTTTACACGGAACCTTCGGCCGTTTATTACATGTCGTGAAAGAGCAGCTTAGTTGATGATTAGTAAACCTTCTCTTTGAGTAGCTTGCACACTTTGTACACTTCACTGACCTAAATGTGTAATGCAGACGTTGCGTGATACAGAGGAACTTTATGATGCGTCACGTCTGTATCACGTAAAGACAACACTCGGGTAATAATTACATGTATATTTATCTATATTAATGTATAAAGTCTAAAATAAATATATTTGTTAGTATTTGTTTAGAATAAACTCAAAAACTAATGAACTGAGTTTAAAATCCCTTTTAAAAAAAATAGCTAGTATCCTAGGTTTTATTATATCAATAAAACATTGATTTTTTTTATCCCAGCGAATCCGTTTGCTTGTTAATTAATATAGGTTAAGTTTAGGTAAAATTAAAATAGGGCGTTTTTTAGTGATGCAAAAACCTTTGATCGGCTTTTGTTAGGAATTCAGAAACTAGTCGAAAATAGTATTTGAATTTGATTATGGATACGTTACAGTCGAAAACCATCTCTCTATTTTCGCTAATTCATTAAAAATTCACGTATATTCTCAGTTTGTTGAGACATACATCGGCATTCTATTCGATTTACCTCAATGATATGCGGTAGCCATTTTAGTCGTTGACAACTCCATTACATTCAACTGTCTAATCAGATTAACGCAATATATTATACTATTCTATATTAATAACAGGTTGTCAAATATCTCCCTTCCGCTTTTTTGCTCTTTATTCAATGCTTTATAAAAAGTGTTACA
>JAABKM020000028.1:6512558-6529236 GCA_016277805.2 Papilio aristodemus | reverse complement strand
TTGTTATAAACCATTCGCTATGCACTTAACGCGCGAGATGATAAACAAGAATATAATAATCATAAATAAAGTAATTACTCATATAATCATATAGAAACTAAAGATACTATGTTTGCTCCTCGACAACATAGTAACCCATCGTTAAAATATTTTTCTAGGCGTTTGCAAAACAAAAAATAAATTTCTAATGTATACAGGTTGCGGGGGTCGTAGGTGGAGATTGTCCCATCAACTATTGTTTGCCTCACTAATGCGCTGAGAGGCATTAAAATTGAGTTGTCATCGAGATCGAAGCTGATCAGTTGATAGTTCCCTTAATTACTCTTTGTCATGGAAGACGTTTAATTAAATTGCAAAGCAAATACTGTCCCGCCCTCCGCTGCCCACTATAAGGCTTTAGGTACGTTTACGTTTATAGCACTATCAAGCGAAGACATAAAAGCTCTATTAATAAATCACATAACTATCTACAGTTAGGATTTAAATCAAGTTTCAACCTTTTTGTTCGCCTCCTCCTGTAGAAGACTACAGGATTGATTTTAGTTACAGAATTCTTATTATTGGATATCGAAAAGGTTCGATCGGCGCATTAGGTTATAGAATTGTATCTAAAGTTGTATCATTCGGTAGACTTGAACGCGACAAAACGCCAATACGACCAGTCCTTAACAAAGTTAACGACAGCGGTGCAAGGCGATTAAACCGACACTGAAACCGGTCACGGCTAGAAATATGCGAAAGAATTGATCTTTTGTGGCGGTTCTGTTCGACTTACCGCATTAAATGGGCCGACATTTCCGCGTGTCCTTGCGATATTATCTACACTTCCGACCGACCTGCACCGGAGATTTTTGGCATGAGGGTAGCAACGAGATCGTACGGCGTTACGACCTTAAATTTGGATTTCTATATCCGTACAGGTGCGTGATGTAAATAGTTGATGTATATCGAATTTAAGTAGCGGTACTGTTACAACGCTCTTACAGTAAACCATAAATTTTGAATTAAATATAATTATATTATTAAATTTATTTTGTATTACCATTCGATTGTAATCGGCTACCGTGCGTTTTGTGTTGTATCGATACGGATGACGAAATATGTCGTTAATGGTATATGTCGATGATGCAATGCGATCATGAAATGAATTCATAAAGCTCTTTTAGGGGCACATAAACATCGCTGAATCATAGCGTGGAAATAAAAGCGGGGACTTTTCCAGGTTTATTGGGAAAAAAAATGTAAACACTATTGGGGTTTGGTTTGCAAGAATCTTATTTTTATGCGATTCTTTGAGTACTGGCATAGTGACATTCAAATATAAGATATTTAATTTGAATTTCGCAATGGCTACGCCATTACAAAGATGTTTATATTGGTCCATAACAAGTATAATTTTACGAATTGATGAAATGAATTTCAAAACTGACAATGGTTTTCGTATCCGACTGTACTATTTGTGCAAAATGGGTTGAATAAGATGCGAGTCTTCGGAGAAAGTTTTAACAACTGTATAAACACTTTTTTAGCATCTCGAAGACGTAGTCAATAGAATATTAACGACCTAACGGGGCATGCTCGTGTACCATTGTATAAATATAGCATTAACGTTATATCCAACGATATTTCGGAGAATCGAAACGGGCGTGGTCAACTGTGAGTTGTCATTTACTAGATTTCATACTATGCCCGTTTGTTCGTTAACTACATTTACAGTCGATCAAGTTTCACCGATATTTGAAAAGATCCCATTGGGCATTTATCCACTTATTGGCAAGGAGACAGAAAGATAGAGTATTTTTCAGCTAAGGCAAGATGTCAGAGAGAGAGAGAACGCTTTCATTCAATTTCCTTCCGTAATGTATGCTTTTCTTGTCCAATATATTTTAAAAATGTATCAGGTGCGGAGGCTTGACATTGACAGTGTCGGAGATGTCAATGTCAGTGGTACATATACTACACGCTCGTTGTTTTGGCTTCATTGTGTATGTACCCGATTTGTTTTTTCAATTCATTATTTACTGACTTGTTTATAATATATAATAGCTTACGATTACATACTGACAAAGTTCACAATCAGTCGGTAGTATATACAATAGAATATAAGTAGATAATGTAGTTGTAATAAATAATATTTCAATATATCATCACCATTCTTACTCGAGGATCCTTTGTTGATGCGCTTATTTTTGATAGATTGTTCGACATGACTGGTTTTAGGTTATTTTAAAAATATATAACGAAATAAAACCAATAACATATCTACTCCATTTTGACATTGAGCATGAATACAGGAACAATGCACTATATAAATTTGGCAAATGCGTTGCGAAAGCACGCGTGGGCGCAACTCATACTGATATCTTTCCACACGTCAGTCTGTCAATAAACGAAATGAGCCAACAGTGGGAATTGTTCGATATTCACCAATAGCTTCGATGTTTTTGGCATATGAAATAAATTTTCTAATATAAAATAAATGTCATCGTGTCCATTTCTCGGTTTTAACCCTTTTACATTAACAAGGTCATCGAGTAAAGAAAACAAATCTTGCAAAGAAAAATAATTGCCAGTCTAGGGTTCGATGCCCGGGCTGCTTTTGTAACAAATGCGCAATTCTGTTTTACTTCATCGAGGAATACATTGACTACTTTTTAATTCAGCTTTTTTTACACCCGAGTACCTACTTTAAAAAATAAACATTTTAAAATAACATTCTCGATCATATCACATGCATCGCATTATTCGTGCAAATATAAAGACGGTCTATGGAACGTATTTGTGGCCACAAATATTAGATATGCATCAGTCTCGTCAGATTAAAAAGAAATACTCTGTAATAATCTCACGACTTTAATAAAAAATACTCATTAAACAACTACAGTGGTCTTTAATTAATGATATTTATATACGTTATTATACTTGTCCGCCATAATTGAGTCTGTGAACAAAGCTCATTGATTATTATTTAGCCTTCTTATTGAGATTTACATAAGATTGGGTAAACAAGACGTCCATTGTGCACCGGTATCATGTGACATAGTGCTTTGACCCGGCGAGCTTTAAATTCATAACCCGTGAAGGTCAGTGAGACGCTACGTGACGAAGCTACTAGAAATATTTAAATATTCATTAAATAAATAAATGTTTTAATAGAAAAACGTTCCATCAATCTGTCTCCAAAAACTGATCTACGATTAAATTCCGGTTTGTGCATTTCAAATGTTTTCCAAATTTTTGTTGTTCACTAGGATAAATTTTAAATTTGAATATTATTATCACAAATGTTATTTATTTGCAAAAATATTAATAAAGCAGCTCTCTGGTATCCAAGAGCCATCTAAGATGATATGCGACATTCGCCTTATTCGTAGAACCTAATGCAGTCGACATGTAGCACTCGATGGCTCTTTTGGCAAGTATCTTTTAGTCAAGTACTGGCTCTTAAACTCTATAGCAAAATTTTAAAACGTAAAATTTAACAATCATAACTTAGCCCCGGTTAATATTATCTTAAGCGGTTTGAAGACACAGCAGTGAATTTTTGAGGGTTACTGATGAATAGGTCGTACATTAATATTAACGTGTAACGGTTTATAAACTTAGAACATAAATCTTTAAGATCATCATAATAAAATGTGAATGGTGGATAAGACAAGGCTGGTGCACGCACAACTAAATATAGATTGTGCATTAAACTGAATCGAGAGCTGAGAGTCAAGTGAACCGACTTGGAACATTAATCTCTATCTTAAATGTAATGCCATTAATATCTATTGATTGCCGACCTCAATTACAGGTACGTGCATCGTAGTTGTGGCTTACAGGCGGACTGGATTAGAAGAGCAATAGGAAATATTTAAGCAATAAATCAAACAGTGAACAGGAAAGAGGTATAAAATTCTGCTTTAGAATCTATTACGTATGTACAAAAAAATCCATCCAAAGATGTTTGCTCGATACATAGTGGTAACAAAATTAGCTCGGTGAAAAGTCAATAAGCATTGATATTCCTTACTAGCAGGTTTTATATAAATTAAAGCTATTTTTTGTCACAATGGCGATAGTTGAATAGACAGGCCGGCGTTATGCAATATATGCTCACAGTGCGTCTTATACTAGAAGTATTTAGTACCAACTGTAGAGAAGTCACGATTGTTCATAGTGCATCCACAATGAACAATCACAATAACAGTGCATTGTCTGAAAAGTAAGATCAGTTCCCATAGGTGAATAACTCACCGTTATTTATAAGAAACTAATGATTAATAAAGATCTAAGATGAAGTCGAACAATAGGATTTTCACGGCCCAAGAGGCAAAGATAGTGTCGGTTTTTTGTATGTAGTTCATACTATTTATACAGATAAAATATTTGATTGTTCGACATTAACTCAAAAACCACTGAATCCATTTTAAAAATTATAATCGAAAGCTCTTATACTGACGAGTAATCAAGACTATATTTTTTTTATCTACCAAAGCGAAGCTATAACAAGTTGCTAGTACTAAATAAAAATATAGGTAAGGAGATAATAAGTATGCAAAATATGTACATATTTATTTTTACACGGCTGACCCAAAAGGACGGTAAGGGTTTTCACGTGTAAGTCGTCACACGTTCGTTCCAATATGATTTTGAAGAGGGTGGTGTCTTTAAATCCGCATTCATCTCCATAGTAAATGACTATCATTGTCATATTTTAAATAACATGTTTTTTTATTCTTATTTAGATTTTTTTATGTTTGCGTTACGTTTATCTAGCATGACAAATGTTGAAATTACAATGCCAAAAACTGGATGCTGTGTGGGTCTTTGTGGCGTATTTTTGGTTGTAATATTGGACTGTTCATGGAACGTATGGCTTTGTTGTTTTAGTTATTTGTAGCCTGCGTTTAAGAGACTAATATTTTATTTTATAAATGAATATGCTATAATTCAGATATATCAGATATTAGAAATTATACAACTAATTATTTAAAAAAAAAATAGTAGCAGTAATAATGCAAAAAAGAAAACATTCGTCTGACAGGCTTAAAATTCTTTTCAGCGACTCCATGCAGTTCATATGTTCCAAGTGGTCACATGACAGAAATAAACGAAAGTGAGTTCCTATCTCTAAACAAATTTTTAACGTTTACTTTAACATCCATTTGTGTAAACCAATATTTAAAATAAAATTGACAAAGCATGCCTTGCAATATGTCATTCGTAACGTTATACGCAATTTGTGCGAATTCGGACCGCGCCGTCCAATGTCGGCCGGCGCAGTCTTGACACAGTTTGCCGTTTCTATGTTTAAATTTGGTTATATCACAACATGTTTAGAGTAAGCCACCAAAAATACCGATTTCCATGTAATATTTGACATTAAACAAATTGGAGGATAGACATAACACTGAGTAAAATTGCTGACTGAAGAGATTAAATAAGGCTTGTAACGATTGTTTAAACTTAGAAATATTCCATGGTCACCAGTAAAAAGAATATATAAATTTTATATGAGATTTTTACTATACAGTAATGTAATGTTTCGAGTCATCATTAACGATATTTAAGTTTAACAAAGCTACTTGTCTTGATTCTTAAATGGTATTGAGTTAGCAAAACAATTTAAAAACATATATACGCAGATTATAAATGTACTAGCTTGCGGTAATAAATAGAGAAGTCAAGGATATATCAAGAACATTTATTTCGACAACGTGATACAATTCAGCTTTGTCTCCCACGCGTTCTCTGTTCTTATTTATATGTTTTGTTTTTTGTCCTATAACTAACCAGAAACTATCTGGTACAAAAAGTTTTATTAAGTAAAATAAAATAAGTTACTTTACTTTAAACGTTAAATTAAATTAACTTCTTAAATGCTATTTATTCTGAGCAATAAAAGAAGACATTAAAATGTATATTTACTTTATACATTAATTCAAATAATTAATCGAAAAAAACGAATCAACATAATTATTTTTTGCTTTAGGATATTAATAAATGAAGCTCAATGGACATTTGATATAAATTAAATCTAGCACTTAACAATGTCTTTGTATCAAAAACAGAATATTAATAAGTTAACGAGATAACTTATTATTACAATACAATGCGTAACCGGTCAAGGAATCTGTGTGGGGGATTCCCCGCCGGCAATAACATAAGCTCGCGCGTATTTTCAGTACATCGAATGGCAAGGAAAGTCCCACAACAAAACATTTAGACCTATATTTTTCCACTATACGCGGAAATTAAGGAGAAGGTCGGAATAGTGTTTTACGCGTAAAAGACACGGCCAATACGCATGCAAATGCTACCGCGGTGAACCAGTGGAGCGTGCAACACTAAATTAATGGAACTCTTGTCAGTTTCTCACCCAAATTAAAAAGCTGTTTGTGAAATGATCTTTCAACATAATGGTTTCTCGTTTGTTGACGAAATTATACCCTACCACAAAATATGTCATCATTTTATTTCCTAGTTTACTTCTTTAGTAAAATATATTCTTGTTGCTATTTATACTACAAATGTAAAATACAACTGGATTTCCAGTATCCAGTATGATGTCAAATCAAAACAATGCCACGAGACAAAGAGAACACAAAGCTTGAACTTTCTCCTGACCGCTTTGAGGTGCGACTAAAGGCGCCGGGCACAGCGCTGTGTCGTTACATCAGCTGTCGGCGCACCGCCAGTGTGAAGGCCGACGCTCACTATCGGCCTTACACTAGGAAAGACCGATGTCATCACCGTATCGATAATCTATCTTATGTCAGAAATCGTATAACAGACGTCAACACGTCGAAAAAAAAAGAAACCCGATTTACAATCGATAAAAAGGGAATATCGATAAAAAGCGAATATCCACAATAAGCCAATATCTAGTACTAACATTTTTCCTTGGAGTATCATAGGAGTAGAGTCAGTAGGAATTATTGTATTTATTGTTTTATTATTCAATTTAAATAAAACATAATGTGATGCTTCTGATTAGACATCGACAATATATCGATTGTGCCGCACAACGACGTCTCTGTTCTGTCTACATCGAAACGGGTCAATTACACCGGTTAATTGGTATGTCCTATGATTTATGTTCAGGTCTATGTTCAACTAACTGACGTAATAAACGATGGAAGTGGGATGTAAAGACCAAGGACATTCCAGAACACTGGATCGAAGGTCAGGAGTACAAATCCCAAGGGATTTTTTCCAATCTTACGTATATTACGTATTTCTGTTAAATTAAACCTGATGTTTTTTTATATTTAGCGATAAATAGCGTTTCCGTGAAATAAAATAATAACAAAATACGTAAAGCACTCACGCCCGTAACCCAGATGGGTCGGCAAGGACTGTGGATTTCTATTTGGTTCGATCCTGGCACACTTCTCTGTTCCTTCTATGTCTTGAGTTACGGGTACACTTTATTGTCTTTCTTTAGCAGGTATGTTACTAATCTGATGGATTTAAATCCTCCTGGGACGACCACACTACTGACACTGCCACTCATATTTCCAACATAAATTTGTCTTATTACTCTCTCCTTATTCATACTTTCTTATTATCCTCTAGCAATTTTTTTTACTGTTTTTGCAGAAGTGTTTGTGTCTAGACAGTGGTCGTTCGGAATTAAATTGGGTATATTAGATTCAAGAATGTGTTTTTATTTTTATCAACTGTTTTATTTCGTATACAATTAAATGGTTGTTTTTTTTTAAAAATATAAGTGGCTTCATATTTATGATAAAATTAAAAAATACGACATACTATGACATAACTATGATTAATTTATTTACAATAAGCTAGGATAACCTTAACATAGTATTAGAAACTGAGAGAAGGCCGTTTTATTTATTGTTGGATTGATTTTTATTACTTTTAAAATTTAATTATTACCAAGAAAGAAATAAAACAAATTTATCACCTAAAATGTAAATGAAGTCACATATAAAAGACATAGCTAAATAAAATACTACATTTAATGTTTACTAAATATATATCTTTTAACATTTAACAATTTATCCATTTTAGAATTGAATTTATTACACTGAGATGAAAAAATCTTTAATACATTGTCAGACCTTGAAGAGCAATGAGATTAATTATTCCCAAGTCAGTCTACGTCTTCAATTATTTATGCAATTGGTACATTAAATTGATTAATAATACAGCAAACTATTTACGAGGTAGTTATTTTTCTTGTTTATAATTACCATTTAACAAGACATAACAATAATGAATGGTAAAGTAAGATGTAATATTCTAACGAAATGCTTCCTTAGCGAACAAAACGCTTCATTTGGTTCTAATGAGACAAGTCATCAACTTAAAGCTAATCATCAATGTATTGAAGTGAACATTAAACTTGAGTATTGTCTAATTGCATTACATTACATTTAAAGAGTCCGTCTCTGTGCTGGAGTGATGCGGGTCACGTACGTCAGATGGTCAGGTGATTGCCATGTACAATAAAGTGAAATATATACGATAAACTTCCTTGATTGATTTAGGTAACATTTGTTCTAGCGCTCGCGCTGAATATAAATTTATTTAATAAAATATTTTAAAATGTGCCAAAAACGAGAACATTCGTATACTTGTCATACGCATAATAATATGATAGGAAAACTGAAATAAGAAATTGTCAGTATTATCAGTGTCCCAGGGATGGACATCTGGTCCCGATAAAATTCTATTCTTATGTCTCCCGTGATAAATTAAGTTCTTACAACTTTTTCCAACTTCTAATCGTATGAGGTGATAAATATAAAAGCAATTGGAACTTCTTATTCATTTAAACTTTTCTCGCAACCTTTTAATTAAATGTTAAACTTGGCGGAATAAATAATTTTTAATTTTATCAACAAGAGGAATTGCGGTCAAGCTTGTCCGAATTTCAAATTCTAACATTAAGCTCGAAAAAAAAAACACGCACCTAATTTAATATTTAACCACATATTTAATTTGACTTCGTCTTAGCCTATTTTTATTTAAGTGCTTTAATACTAGAATAGAATTCGGTTTAAAAAAAATATCGTGCAGTCCGACGCGACGTACTCCATAAGCCTGCTTGCTATAAAACAATCCAACAAGTTGTAAAGATTAAAAACGTAACGTAATTGGAGCAGTGAAACGTTATATAAAATAACAAATGGATTTCCACAAGTCATGCAGCCTTTGGCCATTATAGAGTTAATTTTAAGCGTTCAATATTTGTGGTACAGGTAAGGAAAAAACTAAAGTTTGTTGTAACGCGAATAGTTTTAGAACAAAAAATGATATCGCAAACCATCTCTATGTTTAATAAACAAGTATCAAGGTTTGTATTAGTGAAGGATACTACAAAGCTAATATGTATCGTCTTGTATTAGGGACAACGGGTAACCTTTATAGTACAATAAAAATCATTTAAAAGTCCTGAATTGCCTCAACATTTCACTTCACTTCACTAAAATTGAAGTAGGATAGTAAACGAATAATTCAACGTAAACACAGTCTTTTGAATTATAATGGAAATATTTATCAGGAAACCTCAATTACCGGAAGTTAATTTGCGTCTGTTATTGAAACGGGTAAATTTAAAACGAACGAATCGTTCGGTTTGTTCTTATCGTGATCTACAGAAAGTTATTTATTTTAGTTAAATATAATTCCAACATATTTAACAGTAGAACGTATAGAAAATCATAATTATGACAAAAAATTATACTATTAATAAAGTTACAACATAAAAATTCCCACAACAAAAAATTAACAATGATCTTTAATTTAATTTATTTTAATACCGATCCACGCAACAACTTTTAGCATTCTATACTATATTCAATATTTTAATGTGTTGGCAAAATAATTTTTTTTTAACAACATTTACATTCGCGAACCAGATATAATTGGTATTGTTTACATATATGTATGCGTTGAAATAATTCGCAAGGTTTTTCCGATTGTTCGTGGAATGAGCAAAATTTATGTTTTGTTTAATTAATACAACTTGTAACATATTACATATTAATAACAATATTAGAGATTATTTTTCTTATTTCACAATCATTCGTTAAATTGTGTTTATATGGATACCACATTGTTGTCGGGCGGCCGTGAATGAGATAATACGCATCGGTCTGCAAAGATAATATACGAAAGTATAGTATTCTATAATAAATTATGAAATATTTTACCTACTATAAAGTAAGTTATGCCAAGTGATTTGGGTTTGCCCCAAGTTATGGTCACATTGGTGGCCCTTCACTTCGAGTAGGAAAACAAAGATACTCACACATGAACAACGTCGTAACTCAATTATATGCAATAAAAATCAGATAACTGT
Source organism: Papilio aristodemus (assembly GCA_016277805.2). Lineage (NCBI taxonomy): Eukaryota > Metazoa > Arthropoda > Insecta > Lepidoptera > Papilionidae > Papilio > Papilio aristodemus. The sequence continues at coordinate 6,518,915 of JAABKM020000028.1, read as the reverse complement.
TTGTATATTTGTCGGTGCCAGTTAAATTGAAAATCGATAAAATTTATTATATTACATAAACTACGTTAATATACTCATATCCAAAATGTTATATATCTAATCAGCTTGCTGATAGAGAAGTCACAATAAAAGTCGCCAATTGACACAATGTAAAATCCCGCCATTACTTTTCCCACACAGTTTAATTAATACGAAGAAGTGACAGTTCGTGCTGTGACATCCAGTTCGATCAAATAAAAGTGCACGAACACCACATTATTTAAGTATCAATTATCGGAAGTATTTTTTCAAGTTGTCAAATTGAGTTAATTCGTAAGCGTCTATTCTGTATGTAACACGGCATGTAAATGATTCATACATTAAAGTTTAACGATAATAAACGGGTGCAGTCATTGTAATGTCATGAAACGTCCGTCGCTCAATAATTCATAGCGGAGCGCTCATCGAGTTTGAAGTGTGAAATGAAGGCGGAACAGCCAACAGCGATTGCCGATACTTTGATAGCTTTTTAATGACTCCGCCATGTTTTCCCATTAACGCGGCTGCATTGACGTCGATTTTTATTTGTTTATGCTACTGGATATATCTATGGTTTTATTTTTACGTAGAAAAATGTTAAAATTATTCTTAAAAAGTAAAAAAATGTAAAAAAAACTATGTGAAATAAATTTGCATATTTCAAATGAACAATGGTTTTAATCTATAACTTGTTAAGAAAAATTTATTACCCCCCATCCAATTAACTACTTACAGGCTCCCAGAAATCTACCATTTAACATATCTCTTAGGCGTTATATCTTTTCTACTAAGTATTTACCTAATTGTAGTTCGTCAAATCACTTAACGGTTTTGCATTTACTTATTTAAGTCGATGGTAACTCAAAAGTGATTCACTATTATCTTATCACCTACGACTGTCGGCCTTGAGATTTATCAGTTTCATTTCCTTTTTAGTTAACGACACTTGTTTGACAATGTGGCGAAAAGACAAGTTTCTAGGACTCGAAGACTATTCTCAAAATCTTATCTGTATTTAGTTTGCAAAATTTACTTTAAGTTGATAAAAAAAAAAAACAATACACAGAATTGCTTTTGCACTCATAGCCTTGAAACAGAATGGTACGTCTCAATAGGTCGGTAACTTCACGACACTTTTCTTGAACCAAAACATAATGTTGGCATGGAGTCGATGTAAGCTCAAATGTGAGCTTCTTATAAGGAAGACCAGTATTTTAATTAATGTTTATTTAATAACGAATAAGTTTCCAATTATTTTTATTTAAAATATAACTTAATTGTGCATCTATTTTTAATTGCTGTCAAACAACTGCCTCGGCGGCGGAGTTGTGTTCAACTCTTCATTTAGTTGATTGTACGATAATTAAGGCTATGTAACAAAATATTTATTCGCTTACATAACAATAGTTTCAATAGAAGTTTACGGCGGTGGTGTAATTCAATTATCGCTGTGTATCAATACGACGCAAGATCAAATACGGATAAAGCTATTTCATAGAAATTAGCGACTCCTTTACTTTGGATTTGACAATGTCATGTGAAATTCAATTACAATCTGAATTCCAATTTGTTACTACGATAATTGTACTTTTTGAAAGTTAAATACTAATATATTTAACTAAGTATCTGTGCGACATTTTGCATGATATGCGGCCAGCCATCTTAAATATTTTTAATAGCCTCGCGCAAACTCCTTGGTAGGAAATGGTGTTCTGCGATGATTTGTTGTTTTCAATCCTTAAATTCACCCACCTTCATAAGTTCTATGAATCCCGCGTATATGTTTGCTTGAACGATTAACAATTTTGTTGACGTAAACATGAAATAAGTATTGTACTATCAAGCTATATTCGCAGGAGTGTTTCAGAGTAAACGCCCCGCAGTTCGCTGACGCGGCCCCACGCCCACCTGTTTGTTTGTTTCGTCTTTATTTGCGTACAAATTATACTGTTTCTATTCCGAACTCAACTATTTTGCTTATTTATTAGCAATATACTTTACTGAATGTTCGTTATCGAATTCTCGTCTAAATGGCATGGATATTTTTTGTTTTTTTTTTTTTTACTAACTACCTAATATAGTCTAGCAGGATGTTCACTTGTATTGTGTATTCTATTTCTAGTAATGTGTTACCAACCAAGATTTTATGCTAGATAGACCAGCATTCAAAGACGGCTATTATATATAGTGGTAATTTTTCCTGATAAATACACAACATTTCCATAGAATACAGTGAATTTTCTGTCGGCAATTTTTTTTATTAAATCAGCAAAAAGCACTTAATTTGTAAACTGTACTTTTTTTATTTAAAGCAGTAATAAAAGTATGAAGATAGATGTGATTAACTAATAAACTTATACAAATGTGAAAAATCATGAATCTATTATATAACATTAAAGACGACAAAATCCACTTTGCACCAGTGTTCATGGTTTAAAGAATGGTTGAAGATCAATAAACATTAAAAAAGTTGAAAACTTCAAACAAATATTTACAACCTACGGGGTGATCATTTGATCGAGCGTTCCGAATTGTTTCAGGCGAACTACTAAGCTGTCGTGACACTTTGGTATTTTTAAATGAAAATTATTTAAATCATTAAATGTTAAGACGTTGTATGCTAAACTTAATTATTTTACATTTAAGAAAAATGTAAGTAGTTTAATATTGACTTTAACGTAGGGAATTTTATTATAACTTTACAGTATTACTCAAATATAATGCATACTCAGGATATTTGCTCCTTAATAAAAACATGTGTTTTAGGTTCCGTGAAGCTTGGGTTGAGCTTTGCTATGGGAGTTCCCAGTCACGTTTTCTTCGACCAGATGCTTGATTAGTGATTATCAGGAATTCAAACTTTATTTATGGGGTTCTCAACATAGCTTCTCGTTTTTCTAGAAGTTTTAATACGGACTTAAAAATAATTTGGAAGCGTTTATATTACATGAAGACCCCTATTTTCAAAAATTATTACAGTTCTTAATTATCAATTCGATACACGTTCTTATAAATATTTATTTAGTCATAGCTTCCTTTAAGATAGAGGTAAGTAACGATTATTTAATTGTTTTTTAAACATGTTTTTACTTTATTGCACGAAACAGCTACAAAGAGAACAAATTGATTCGAGATGTTTCGGCTATACTATCTAAATTCTAGGTCGGACGTATGTACCTATTTTTGTTAGATATTCAAACTCAAGTTGTGTCAATAGAATGATTACTTACATTATTCGAATTGATTGGACGAGATACGGAAATTACATTCACTTGAGAGTCCTTATGCTGTGATAATGATAAAACATTGCCTAGAAATAGTATATGTACTTAAAATACTAGATTTTATTTTTAATCAAGCGAGATAAGAGCGAAACGAGAGCACCGTGTGTTCGAATATCCGAAGCAATGCGAGATTACGCTGACTAGTGCCGTACCGTTATGTATTCGCTTTCTTTTAAGCGTGCGCCGGCGCAGAGAAATTCGCTTCGCCGTATGTAGAGCGACTTAGTTCGAAATCGCGACCGCTTTGTTTTAAATCATAGCAACATTGTTACTACACTGCACAAAGAAATAATTTTAAGACAAATTTGTATAAGTTCCTTTCGGTAAGTAAGTTAATTTTTCGATAAAAGGTACATGTTATTATTTATTTAAAAAACACTAGCAAAGATAACTGCACTATTTTGTTATGACGTCAAGGTTTACCTCGAAAATCGATCCTTCCTAGTTGTAACATTATTTCTCTTAACACTTAATAAAATGTTAATATTTGACATCTTTGTTCCAGTCTGTAACTACACGTTAATGATGTTATTTGTAATTAATCTACAATCAATTGTTTTTAAATGTTCATGTCATTGTTATACATACTATTAGCATTCATATCTCTCATTACAATATCCTTCTTAGTTCAATACTTCTTAGTTTTCAATACACGTTAGCTAAACACTTTAAAGGTTGATTCTTTTAAAATGTATATGTAAATCACTTATTGTGCGGTAATAGTTAAACCACAATAGAGCAAACTGGAACAATAACTGAAGTCGAAAGTCGCAGTCGTATTTAACGACTGATCGAGAGTTCATATACATTGTGAGGGGCGTGAGTGAAGTTAACGGGTTTTAATGCCTCGTTATTGTGACTGAGTGATTTATTGAGTCAATGTATAATAGGACTGATTGCAAATCGACATATTTAATCTCTTTGATTTAGACATCTGTATTTATTAATGTAGACCAAAAAGCGAAATTTCCGTTTCGCCAGATGCTAAATTATTAAATAGATTGTATAAACATTGGTTTTAAACCTAAACATACCACTGACGTCACTGTGACGTTTAAGACTGAGATACGCAAAGAAACTTTCTAAGAAGAATGTACCGCATCGGCACAGCTTCGATCGCATCGTTCGTGAATCGGAGCTGTATGCCTGCTCGATGCCAATAACGGTTACATGATTTTCTATTGCAATTTAAGGTTTACTTACCCTCACCGTTATAAGTCGCAGTAAAAATGTCTAGACGACTGAAAATTTTATTACAGCAGATTCATTATTTAACAAAAACAACACATTATAGTGGTTTAAGTTTAGTAAGGTTTAAATGAAATTCTTTAGGAGGAAGAATATGAGAACAAGAAAGCATCATACCAATTATGTATTTGTATAAGTCGCTAAGCTCCTGCGTGTCTCACTCGAATTAGAGTTCACAGGATGACAAATACTAGTCTGATCTTTATTCAAAACGGAAAAAATATATATGCCTCTTCTAGTACATCCATTGATAGTGTAATGGTTGTAAGAAAGTTATATTTTAAGCAATATAGAGAACAATACGACTGTTTGCATTTTCGTTGTTATTTTACTAATTGTTTTGTTATTAAGATTGTATCAATTAAAGTGCAAACACGCCAGACAAACTAGATTGTCATAGATTTAAGTTTATAGGCCATTGTATCGGTGACTTACGCAAGTGTGTGCTTATTGTATCGCGGCAAACCGGACACGCGGCGACCTTCATATGATCATGGAACTTAGAACTAGTTTATACGGGGTTCTATGGTCTATAACCCACAATTTTTTTTTATTTATTCACATTATACATATGTTACAATAAAAAAAATAAATTATGAAATAAATACTTAGTTTAAATAAATAATTATTAACAGTTAAGTAGAAAAACAAGTGGATCCCTGAACATCACAGTTTCTGCATGAACAATCGTTTTACTTGACGCGGGCGTACTTTGATAATATTGATAAAATCAATATTCGTAGTACAAGGAGCTTGTTGGGTCATAACATTGATAAAGATGATTGCTACAGCACTTGAAATCTAGTGACTGTCTTCTTATCTGTACAAATAAACTCAATCTTTCCTTGTCGGCTTTTAAAGACTACCGTAACGAGATTCGGCTAAGAAAGACGAACACACATACATAAAGAATATTACCCTAGTATCAGTCGAACAACAACGATGTTTCATACAAAGATGAAGTTGGTAAATTAAATATAAAAGACTTCTAAACGACCTCAGGCGTCGTGAGCTGGCGCTTAAACGTATTAAACTTTAATTCCCTTTGAATGAACACAATTTAGAAATCTTTAAAAACTCAAGTGCCGTAGGTCGTTTGAAAGTGAGACATGTTGACTCGTTGCCTATAATTAATGGCGGGTGAACGAATGACAATTGCGGACGTATCATTCACTTTTATGTGTGTAAATCGAAAGTCCATACATAAAACTTTAGTGATTTTTTACTTTAGAACATTATGTATCAAAGAAACTCATCAAGATTTAAAAGTTACGCTTAATAATTATAAACGAACTAAAGCTTATGTCAACAACAAACAAAACAATTAATTTGGGAAAGAATTTTTTTTATAAATCGAACTCGTTTATCTTTCAACATACCTATATAAATAAAGTAAATTGGAATAATAACAACTAAAGAGTATTGGCTCGAATCCAAAATATTCCGTAAAGAGCTAATTTCTGTCATAATTTACTACATGTCTCTCTGAAATAAATAAATCTTTTTAATTGAAGAAGGTAGCAAACGAGCAAGCGCTTCTGATATTATTTGATTGCGTCTAATGTGTTGCAGATAGGTTGCCTTGTTTTAATGGCTAGATGAATTTGCTCTTTAATAAAAACACCGATGATACGGACATATTGCATGCGGTGATGCCATGTAACAAATAGTGGTAGAGGTTAAATAGTGTTACAGTGTCACTATGATACTGACTTTATGAGTTTATTGGTCCTCAAGTCAATGAAGGCAACCAGGAAGACCTTCGCGAGCTGTTTATTTTATTGATGAAATTCATATCAATTGATCG
>JAABKM020000028.1:6024574-6038470 GCA_016277805.2 Papilio aristodemus | reverse complement strand
AGTCTTCATTCGTCTGTACTCCAGACACCTCTTGTTTTCTTTTCAAACACCAACTCCTGCACCCGTATCCTAACTCTGGGTGGACGGCGTTTTTGATATTTGTCTGTCTGTTTGTACATCAATAAAATTTGTGCGATTTTAATTTCACTAAAGTATAAATAAATTTAATGCAATAGAGGTAAAAATAATGAATCCATTTTCAATTAAACTGCGCTTAAATTTCTTAATGCATACTGGATGAATACAGAAAGGACGAGAATTAGTGTAGCGAAAATGCCGTCCTGCAACCCGACAGCTAGAAGTAACCCAACAATTTGTTACTGAGCAGCCAAAATTACACGATACACTGCGAGGTTTCCGTTCTACGTTATTTAATTGCAACATTATTATACTCCGAAATTATGTGGTCTCGATGAAAGCTATTTTATGTAAGGCGAACAATTAATTTAACTTTATTTTGGTATTAAATTATTTATATATATCACCGACCGATTCCGAATTATGTCACTTTAAATTTAGACTACGCAATGGTAAAGTGTTAACCAAAACATTGAAAATTTGACGTGTTCCGTTCCGACAGTTTATCTGTGAAATGCTGAAGTTAAAATTGTGGTAATGTTTTTGCTACCATTATAACGTTAAAGTTTCAGTTAGAATGAAAGATAAACGTGTTGGTTCAAGTAGGGTTCCATTAAATGATGATATTGATATATAGTTGTATGTATATATCATTAAGATTACTGCGGTCAAGCACTAATTTATTCGATAAAGAATATATGGAAAGATACCTATATTACATGTAATCGTATTCACATTATATATATAAGTAAATCGTTTATATGTAAGTGTTCACATTGAAATTAATAACAAGTTCTAATGCGCCGTGTGAACTACGCTATCCGATTAGTGCTTTGTATTGTTGAAGTACGTAGTTAGAACTTATCTCCGAGGAATTGAGTGTCTAATTACACCACGTCTGCATTCGGCGTAGATAATACTGTACGTGACATTTTGTACAGAGTACTGAAAATAAAATAATTCAGAGATTGCAGTACACTGTTATATCGGACAAAATATACAATACGTAGGGGAATTCAAAGCCCAGAGACTTCGCTGGGCGGGCCACGTACTGAGAATGAGAGAGGATCGTAGCGCCAAGAGAGCCTATCTCGGAATCCCGATTGGTAGCCGCCCTGTCGGCCGGCCAAGATACCGCTGGAGAGACGCCGTGGAACACGACCTGCTCGAGCTCCAAGTGGCCGACTGGCAGGAGATGGTGGAAGACAGGCGGCGGTGGCGCTCTTTGGTGTCGAAGGCCAAGACCCACTTCGGGTCGCTGCGCCAGCGGAGTTAATTTTTTCATATATTGTAATACAATTTCTTTGTGGCTATCCATTGGTATTTACAAACTTCCTAAGAACTTAATTCAGGTTACAATATAATGTCATTGAGGTTAAATTTCTTACATTTTGTATATAGTTCTCTTTAGAAGATTTTCATTTTTAAACTATCTAGAAGCGAGCAAAGTGATCACCGTTATTTCACCGAACTATTACGAACCTCAACATATCAGGAATAAATACCGAACTCAAACTAACCTTTATTTTTCCATTGTATTTCTCATATGTTTCTGTCTGTTCTTACACTGTTGTATATGTATGGAATTACGGTTTATCTTATATCACGAGACCATGTATAAGTTATTGTACACAGTAGAGATAAGACTTGAATTGTGTAAGATACAAAAGCATCGTGTGATTTACACCGTCACTCTTTATGGAAGCTTTTCAAGCAATTTTATATACAATATTTAAGGAAAATAAAAAGAAAAACATATATGAAATTTTCGTTAGTACAGTCTTTCATAAAGCCAGCTAATATTATAGAAGGTATTTTATTTCTTGTTACCGTCTCGTTTTTTTTTGTCCTAGTGTATATTTCAATGTACAATACTAAACCATATTTTTCTATGATATAGCAATTGATTTTGGATTAATATTTTGATATTTTAGTGACATTTTAAAAAAAGTTATTCTTCATTGTTCAAACAAATTTGCTATTAAACTAAATATCTAACTTAACTTTTTTTTAACTGAATTTTTTCGAGTCCCTTGAGATTTAAAAAACCTTTCCTTAAAAACTTCGCTAAATTAAAGTAATATTTACTTCATTAATACAGAAAATGACTACACTGTCGTAAGGCAAAGGTTTTACTTTATTTGAAAGATTCTTTTCATAAAAATAGAAATAAATTTATAAAGTTGTAAGAGCTAACTGTATTTACATTTAAAGATACATTTGCCTCATTTCTCACATAATACTATGTATTAAAATTTTACAGGATATGTATATATTTGTTAATTATAATTTTTATGTATGCTAACATTACACAATTCTGAAGTCGCTTTTTATGAAAGGAGGAAATCTTCTCTAATGAGTGAAGAAAAAAAACGCAGAAATACTTTTATTTAACGCCCAAACGATAGGCTCGCCCTCTATCATATGGGACGGCAAAACATAAGGCGAAATGTGTATGCACAAGTTGCATTTCTGCCTATGCCTTCGGGGAGCACAGGCGCGAGGTATCTTTTAATTACAATACGAATATCCGTAGGCCGTACCTGTGTCCAATTTGGCTAAAATTGGTGTTTTTCTTGTTGGTGTGACTAAATAAATAAATAAATAAAAATAAATAAAATCATTGTAGTATTTGATACTCATATTTCTATTGTCTGAACATGTTGGTGATAAGAAATTTCATTGTGGGCGGGACAAAGCAGCTTGTGGCATTGTCTGCGCACTCAATACGTTCATTGATTCCTGGTAACAAGCAAGATACATACGAACTCCTTATTTGTATATTTAGAAACATATACAAATTCTATCCAATTTCTTCTATTTATTGTCGTTACAAGAAACTGATTTGTTTGTTCAATCTTTTCAGTTTCATATTTAACTAGATATTTATACAACTTTTTTCAAATATTGAACAAAAATAAATGTGTAATAAAATGGAAAAGTAAAGAGTACTCATAACGAGCACGTATGTGTAGATATACAAGTGTGAGATGTAGGATCCCATCAAATCGAAATAAGTAATTTCCGCTTTAGGTTAGTGATAGTGTAGTCGATATTTTTTTTTAACAAACAGAAGACAGTCGGACAAAAAGATATTTAAGTTTTTCAAACTTCATATCAGCTCGGAATTTGGAATTTGTGCTTGTTTTAGCGATAGGACACATTTAAAGTGGGATGGAAAAGCTAACAAGCAAAATGTATGTGCACTGGTGGCACACGTGCCTACCCCTTTGAGAAACACAGGTAAAGTATGTATAGAAAAAAAGTTTCTGTTAAAAATAACTTCAGTTTATCACATTTGAAGAGTATGCCAACAAAAGTCGAAAATTCTCGATCGAAGCAGAAGTAATTTCGAAGATTAAACTCTGGGAGACAGCTTGGAACTAATTGAAGCAAAGTTACGTCGCAAGTTATTATTTAACATTCAGAGTCGTCTTTACGGTCTCTGTCTGCGATATAATTATGCATCACGTGTGCTAAATGTTGAAGTTAGGTATGCAATTAGTCTAAAATAATTCGTTAGTAAAACTGAGAAATATCATCGTAGATAAAACTCTTTATTTAGTCTGTGACAGAGTTTGTATTTGGGATTATATTTCACGACCGAGGTTAAGAACAGCAATCTCAAAATGCAAATTTAACTTCTAGTCATTTTTTTAGTAGTTGATTGCGGTGACAATTTTCATTTCGAACAAGCGCAAGTACCTTTAACAAGAATAAAACAACAAATTAATCCTAATTCGCGTTAAATATATATTTTTTTATCGTACCGTAAAGAGTAAATTCATCGCGATGATCCTTCTAAACACCAGACAGTTAATTTGATGATTTTTTCTGATTATTTAACTCAGAGTTACTTCTAAGAATGTAATTAAAAGAAAAATACGAGACCGTAAAATTCCAGAAAGGAATAACATGTTTGTACTTGTGTATATAACACTAAAAATAAGTGACGGGGTTAGAATTAATGGCGTTCTCCGTTTTTCGTGCCCAAACGCTAATTGATTTCCAGTTGGCTGAGCCGTATTGCCCCGACATACCAGATATTTATTGCATTCGCGTGCATTTCATTTCATACATATACGTACAGAAATCTATGAAAGTTTTTTTTTGCCATTTAATAGCTCCTATTAAGTTAAATTTTTAAACGGCGAATTCTAATAAAATTTAATAAAATATGAGGTGTAACTAATAGTGTCTATAATAAATATAAAATTAAGAAAAATTGTTTAAGTTTGTAGCTAGATGCCACGTACTGAAAAACAGTATCTGCGAATGCCGGTCATAACGTCGGACACATCGCAATCAACACGTACTCTATGTATAGGTGCTTTTATTAATCTATAGTAGCTTATAAGTTACGGCTTACACAGTCTATTAGACAAGAAAAAGTTTTTTTTGATCTATCTTAAAAACCTAGATTATAGGTATAGCTCTATTAACAGCATTCTGGTAGAATAAAAGCAATTATTTGGCATGGGATAAAAAAAGTTTGATACTGTTCACACAACACAAATAAAAAATTAAACTCCAAATTAAAGTTGCGATATACAAAGTCTAAAAAACGTTATTTTCCATGAACATGGTACATAAATGAGCAATTGTAAGACCATAAGAAAAATATATTCAGCGTATTTTAGGCCTCGTGTAAAATACCGAATTCTTAAAGCACCCTGAAAACATTAGCCAGAGTGGTAGACGCGGAAAGTTAGATTAATTGTGGTTATTTCTGTTTGTGAATTGAACTGAGCTCACATAATTAATTTTCCTTTTATATCTTTCAATACAAAATATAATATTACGTGTGTTATAGACGACAAAAACATTATTTTTACTATTACATTTTCAAATTAGTGGTTCTGTGTGCACCCGTTTTTTTTTAATTGCAATTTCATTTATAATCAATATAAAAGTTTTGTAAAATACATTTACACAGTAAAAATTTAAAAAAGCGTTAATTGAGTTAATAAAACATACCTCACTCCTGTATTCCTTGAAGGGGTAGGTAGATGTGCAACTTAGTGCACCCACATTTCGCGATATTATCAACAGAGTAACAAGCTACGTGATAATTGAAAGAAACTAGGTCAATAAGCTATTATTGTTTGCTTAAAAGTATGTCAGAGTTATTATATACGTATTTACTAAACGAAAAGTACGAAAACTTTCTTAGACTTATTGGCAAAAGTTTGGGTCCATACTAAGCAAGGAAAAGGACATAAATAAGTAATTAGCAGTGTAGTGTAGTAGAGTGTCGGGGAGGATTAATGGCGTCCCTTGACGGCGCTTTGGCACCAAACTTATTGACTGATTTTCTATCAGCTATAGGTATCAACGATTTATGTGATCTTATTCAAGTAATAATTTTTTCTTAACGATTTTCAATATTAAAGTAATTTAACTAATCCATGCAATGTGAGTGGTAATTTAATCATTAGAATAAAATGAACTGACTTTTAAAAATGTGCAAAATTGCCTTGTGGATAGATTTGAAAATAGAATCGTTCTATTTGAACCTTTGTTAATTAAAGTTGGATCATTTTCTCTTTGTTTCCAATTATTTGAGATCCAGGCCGTTTAAAATTTTAATATAAATCTATAAATAAAAATTGCAAAGGATATAAAAAAATTCTCACCACTTAAACTCATCAATTTGTTAACGAATCAGAAACAACACGCGTGCAGCTCCACAACGACTTAGATTTATGCTTCACAGAGTGCCCAAGCGAAGTTGGAACACGACCAAAAAATAACCAAAAGCGACCACTAGAATGACTCATAAATATTTAAAATCCAAAAAAGTTTATGAAATTATAATAATAAAATATTTACAAATACAAATGTTATACATTTTGTAAATGTTAAAGATATTTCAATTAAAAATTGCCATCACAATTATTTAAAATTGATTAATATAAATACGATATTTTGTAATGTCTTCCGTTTTATAAACTATATTAACAATTATGGTTATAATGTCAGGATATTTGAATTATTTAACACTTAAATTTTAATATCTTGAATGAAATGAAATATTGTGATAAAAGTTTTGAATGTTAGCATAAAGCTCATAAAATGTACACGGAGCAATCTTGATGTTTTCTCTCCAAGAAATCTAGACGTCGTTATGACTTCCTGTATTGTGAAGCATGTCAGAGCTCATGAGCTGCTTCGTTTGAGTTTTCAGTGTCAACAATCACACAAAAGAATTTCTAGACGAAAATTATACAATAAAAGCAAGAAAGCTTACACGTGTTAAAGAAGTTTTTGTACTGTACTGAAAAATAGATATTTTCAGAAAAATATCTTGTCACTGGTGGAAGGGTTTTATAGGTTTAACCAACAATCTTACTTGCACAATGTTCGTTGACAATTCTAGTTCTCATAAATACAAAATATATTACGAATCTCATATAACATACAAAAAAACTAGAGTAGTTTTATATAAAATATAAGCTGCTCTAACATAGTAATTTAATTTTCTTTGCTAACTATAACCTATCGTAAATGATTTATGAAAAAAAAAATTAACTAAAACAATATAAAGCTATTAGTGAAAAGAATGCAGGCACAATTTATAAAACAACACAGGTGTAGTCGTGAATAGACGTAGAAAGTAAAAAGGTAAACGGAACTTTTTAAGGGTTTTACACAGCCTTCCCTATTGTGTTAGTCTTATTGTACGTTTGTTCACTTCTCTCATTGTTGTCTTATTGTTTGTTAGGAGGGGATATAATAAAGTTATAAATAAATAATGGTTATTTACTACGATAGAACCATATCGTTAAAGGTCTATTCGTAAGGTGAATATATTATTTCTAAGAATGATAATACGAACAAGATCTATTTTAGGGGCACATAAGGAAACTTCCATTGATTTAATGTAACAATTTGAACGTGTCTTCATTGTATTTCATGTCTTATTTTTTTTTTAAATAAATAACGTATGAATTAAAATAAAATGTATTAAGTAAGGTTATGTTAAAAAGGTAAAGGAATAGTTATTGCATGTTGGCTACTCTTAAAAAAATCCATTTGGGATTACGGGAGTATGAGTCGCCGAAGCGAGCAGGCGAGAGATTAATACAGTCGCCCCAGTCGTAAGCCCCATTCTAGGATCACGGTGTGCTCAAGGGTTTTAGTCAGACATTGGTTTCTGTGTATTATATAGTCTGTATTAAGTGGTGATGTGATCGAAAGAAGATACGATCTACTTTAGCAATAGCCTATAGTTCTTTAAGTGATGAAATATCAATAAATTCGTGATTTCTGTCTTCCTCTTTGAGTCATCGTCGTGATTGCGGTATACTTTTATATTTTAACATCGTATGTATAAACTTATGTTTATTATGAAAACATTTATACACAACAAGAGCGCTATCGTTTCATGAAAATTTTCATATGAAGTAAAATATGTTAAATTTATTAATATAGGAGATGAGTTGTTTGTTTTCTTTTAGCTTGTATAAAGTTATTACTTTCCGTTTAGCGAAGAACAATGCAGTCAGCTCAAGTCCGATGCATATTGCAAGTTCACGATGAGAAGTTTATTTCGTACGAATATACACATCCAATATTGTACCGGTCTTGTTGAAGTTTTATAATAGATAAACTGTTTCATATTGTGAACTGTTTCGCTCGAGAACGAATATTAAAATCGCTTTTCTAAACATCATTCATGTTATTTTATTTATGTTTTATTCCTTAAAGTGTTTTTACATTGAAAAAACATTTTAAATAAATAAAAGTTTTTCTTAAAACTCTTACAGAATTCTTTATGTACTATTTTACTTTAGTATGCATTACAATTAAACATACTACACTCTCAGTTCTAAATGATTCTGTTGTTACTAAACAAAACCTAAAACTCGCCACAAAATTATTTATGCTCATAATGTGAGAAAGTTTTAAAAGTGAATTAGTATAATAAAAAAAGAGTCACTTTGAACCTAAAAACATTCTGCGCTCAACTCTGGACATTAAACCTTGTATTTATATAATATGGGAGCAGTCCAGAGTTTATACATTATTTATTAATTATATTCTTAAAGAGACGAAGGTTGAGGAAATGTAGCTAATTAACATGTTCTAATCAATCTAAACATATTCAAAAGAAGTAAAGTATTACAAAGTATAGCGTGGGTAAGTTATATTTCATAGCTGACAGCTAAATGTACCAAGCATATAAAGTATGTTAGGCATTGGGCTAGATTTATACCTCACAAAGTGTCCAAAAACTAATTGAATTGGGGTCGAAGCATAAATTATCGTGTGAGTCTTTTGTATTGTTTGATTCTATTTAAAGCCAGTTTGCTTTTTACATTTTTGTACCTAACAAGCAGATACGCAAATAGTTATAAACTTGAAGACTAATAGAGAGTTTATATTCATTTTTTTATAGAGTAAGAACAAGTATAGATAAAATAAAGAAAAAAATTTAGTCTTATCTATATGTATATGTGTTTCATAGATAATTGAGATCTACAAATAACCTCCGGCGAGAGGCTATAAATCATCGGCCTTACGTAATATATTGTATAGATGGTTGCGGTTTTTGCCCGACTTACAGATTTATGCTTTACTAAGATGCCCAAAAAATAATTGAATCGCGATCGAAAAATAAATCTTGGACCACGTCCCGACCCGCACGTTAGCTATAACTCAGGCCATTTGTTATCAAGGAGGCGCATAACAAATTCTTTCTTTTATTTTAGCGGATGATCAATGTGCTAGCATGCTGAGGAGAGGTGATAATTGGTACCTAGAACCGAATTAATCAAGAGCGTTCCCGTCGCCCTACCATCAATATTGTAAGTCGGTGCTAGTGTGAAATAATCTTCATTTCTTTATCAAAACACGGTCCAATTGGGGACTTTTTTTAGCTTTTGGTACTACTAATCTACTTCACATTTACTTTAATTTGTTATTAAAGCAGTTTAATTAAAAAGCCTTTTTATTTAATAATATGATTGGTATTATTATCATTTGTAAGTTTTAAAACTAAATTACTAAAACGAATGGATTTAATTTAAACGTAACAGCCTGCTGTACCCCACTCAGAATGAAATTAGTATTTGAACAAAGCCCGCCTCACGCACTAAGTGTCTGCGAACGACCTTTTAAAATGCTATTTGAAAATTAATTAAATAACATATTTATGTTTAACATCGTAATCTAACTTGTATCGAGGCGTGAGATTTTGTTAGGTTATTACATGTATCCATTTTTAAATAATAAAAAATACGTGTACCAGTTTTGTGATAAAATAAATCAAATCAAGACTTCGTGCCATGCAGAGGGGTAGACAGTGATTACGGACCCCTACCATTTTATTATGTAAATTAGATTTTTTTAACATAATCACATCTAATTTTAGGCTTATGTCGCATTAACTAGAGCAGTAGGTTTAAGCCGAGTTTATGTTTATAGAAAGGGTAAGTCTAAAGATAACATACGGCATGATTATGTCTGAGTTTCTTTTAATTCCTAATCTGTATAAATCAAGTATTTACTTATGAAAACGTAAGTGAACACTAGTTTTAACCGATTCCTACTCAGATTTTCGCCGATTTCGTTTACCAAACGTAATAATAAATATGTTAAATACGAAGAAACGGAATGATATAAATATTACATTTTATTATCAGATACATTTTCTAAATTGGGATAGCCTTTGCTAAGATTAGAGTTCGCTCCACAAAACAAAGAGGCTCATAAATAAATGTTTTGGTACGAATGTATTTCTACATGGGTGTGCAATATTTCAGCAGAGCGGAGAACGTGGTATCGGCGGGTGCGTGGGACTACACCCTAGGATTTATGAGTCGCGGCCGTGGTCGAAAATAATTGGATTGTCACGACCTCCTGTGTTATTCAACCCGTCCTGTCCGATTGGTATAGTTTGTTATTTATAGCGGTTTGTGCTGGACAGGGGATGGCAATTATTAGTGACAACTTTAATAAATCTGTAACGAAAAACGGTTTAGACATTTTTATACGAAACAGAAACCTACAAATCGAGTGTCCACCACGACCACTAACAAGTTGCGACATGTGCCAAATTAAAAACTGGTTCAAGCAAATCCTCGCGTTAAGGATTATCGAATATAAAAACGTTTGGATCGAATGAGCGCCCCTTTTCATTGCTTCGACGCTTTTTGATGAATTCCTTTGATCATTGCTTTACACGTGCCACCCGGGCATTGATGTAGAATTTCAATGAGGGGAGCGAACAAGTAATGACAGTCGGCCACGATTCTTTGTTGGTGTAGTTTACGAGGTAAAGAGGATATTGCTTCCTTTAATACATACGACAAGTGTGTGTATTCAGAATAATAAAGGAATAAGAAACCCTTGATCTGGATATGCCATCAATGGATAAAACGGGAGCAAAAATACTTATGTATAACAGTTAATAGTTTACGAATTTTAATTCTCGGAAAGCCAACAGCATTGTCCACGTCTGCTTAATCTAGAAATAGCGTCCTGATACAAATGCGGTGTCCAAGGCCAATCTTTTACATAGCCTTCCAAATTCTTCTTTTCTTGTCGTAGGCTGAAAACGTGCCTATGTGTTTTATACTGTTGCCACTTAAAATTTGCAAGTTTGCCCGCTCACTTACTGTTATGCATGTGATTTTTATATACAAATAGATGAGTATTGAAAAAAAAAGTTCAGTATTAATTGAGTATTTTTTCATCTAGTAGACAAACAATTATCTCACGAGATAATGAAGACCCCTTTTTAGTGGAAGTTGATTACACCCGTTTACAATTAGTCTGTGACCATTTAGTCGGAGCCTCGTTTGTTACGTAAACAATATTATTCATTTGACGTGCGTAGTTGTAGATATTTAAATGAACTTTTATACCTTAAAATCAAAATCAGCTACACTTTAACTACGGCAATTTTAAACACTAATCGGTCATATACCGTGCCTTATTCTCAAGCCTTTTATGTTAAAATAATATAAGCTTGAGACAACAATATGCATATTGCTACTTAACCGGTATGAACGACGAAAATATATCTTTAACATTATTTTAATTCGTAATCAAGCATATTTTAGTCAATAATTAATAAAAATATAAATGAATGAGACAAAGTAATATAAGCCAGTTTACTTTCGTTAACTGATTCGTTCTTTTCTTATTCATTATTATGAAAAGATGTTTCACATTATTTAAACTCATCTTAATCTTCCTAGCGTCTGTTTCTTATCATTTAGCATATTGTGACTGTCCCCTATGTGATATTATTCTGTCTCTATAAAACATCGTCGTACGCGAGGCCGTTTAGCAATATTTTACGATCACTGGGACCATTAGACTGTGTTTTTATGTAGTTTCAACCTGGAGACATGTTATGTTTTTATTTGACGCGGTAACAATAAAAAGTTATCGCAAAGACAGGCTCATAAATATGTCGTTTTGTAGTATTATAAGGCCTTTACATCGACTTTTCCGGGTTAAGTTGCAACTTATTTTCAGCAAAATATTTTCAGAGTTAAATTTAGTGTAGTGAGACTTAAGCTGAACAATTACTATTTGATATTAAACTCTTGATTAATATTTAAAAAGATTCTAAAAATGCGCGATGTAATGTTAGAACAAAATGTATTTTTTTGTTGAAGTTTTTCATTTTTTCGAATGATTTTTTACGCGTATAAATACTCTGAATTCGTTGGCATGGTATGTTATTTCTATAAAGAAATAATATTCCACATATAAAAATATTGAAATACAAATATTAGGAACTGATTCGACAGACAAGAGCGTTCTAATATATTATAATCTGATGCTGAAAAGGTATGTATCATACATTTCGGCTTTCACCAAAGCGCTATGTTTAAATCAATTTTTCATATGTTTCATTAGGGATATGTATTTTTTTTGGGGATTTTTCAGCATAAATTTTTCATTTTTGCCCTTAACTCTATTCTGAATATCACAGTTGCAGCCATTCAGTAGTTATGTGTAGACGTAATATTTATTTATGTTGAAGATTGCCTAACGGAAAACTGTTGATATCCTGGATTATTTGTTCAAAACGTGACAAGAATATTCTGTAACTAGCAAAAGTCATGTAAAAGTCTCGTACCGTGTAAGTACTATTTCATCACTTATCAGATTTACGACAACAATAAGATATTGCGTTAACAAAATTCGCATGAATATGTCGTAAAAAACAACCCCGACCATACTTAAACATAATAAAACAAACATTTGCCGACATCTGCGTACCCTTCCTTAGTTAAACTTCAAAGAGGATAAGATGCGAAAAGAATTATTTCATTAGTTTTTAGTTAAAGAAAATAACCTAAATATTTGTAGAGTTAATAAGTTGAAAACGGCATTTGGGGTTTGTGGACGGCAAAACATATGGCGAAATGTGGGAGCACTAGTTGCACCTTTGCATATCTCTTCAGGAAGCAGTTACTGTTCAATAATGAAATGTATTAATGCATAATACTGACATAACGTGACATTATGTTTAGTATAACTAACTCTACTAACCCCAGAAGCGTAACAAGGGTAATTGTATTAAAATTCCGCTAAACTGCAATGCGGTTGCGGACTGTGTTCCATTATTCTCCCAAAGGACTGCTTACGATCATATTCGAATATTTAATAAAGCTTCATCACGCGACAATTGCAATTAATAATGTTTAAATAGGCGTATAATTTTTGAATACATTGCCCGTCTTTATACCTCTGGGTGACTATAAATTGAAAGATTTCATATACATATATAATATTTTTTTCTAATCAACTGTATCATTTCTTTAGGAAGACTTATGATTGTACTTGTAGTCGTGGTAAGCTTGAGGGTGCACTAAATAATGATTCACGCCAGGATATGGTCGAAGATCAAATTCGAACCCATTACTTTGTTGTTGAGTATGCACGTTTTTCATTCCGTATCCATAATCTAAAGTTATGTCGTTTCAGATTATGAAAGCAAATCTATAAAAAGAACCTAAACTAAATAAAAATCTAGTAGAATAGCATTAACTACTATAAATCTGCGTAAATTGAAAATGGGTCGTGGATAATATTCTTTAATCATTTCAACTATCCGACTAATGTTAACCCGAGAATTTGACTTGGGGTATAATACGATTAGAAATTTATGTTATTAATGCCATTTTAATTTCTAGACATTCCTTAAGTGAAAGTCAGACAACAAAGCAAATTCCTGAGTTGAAATCACTTATAGCGGTCGGCAGAAGAGCTCCGAGCTGGGGATTGTTTAAGGATGACCGAGTTTCACTTTCCGAGCTGTATTCCAGTTAGAAAAGCAATATAAATATCTTTGAACTTAATAAAGTTGTTTATAACAATTACTGTATAGTTATTATCTTTCTTGAGAAAAATGCAGCAAGTATTACATTGTACTGATGTCTAAGTTACTTATAAAGTTGTAGTTGAAATCTTTACACGTATAAAACAAAGTCGTAATAGACTTCTTTGTCTTTGATCTTTAATTTGTTGGATTTGTTTCCGCTCTGAGTAGTATAAATTAATTAGTAATTCACGACAGAATTGTATAAAATATGTTTTTTTCATACATTTCGTATGATATGAATTCTAAGATGAAATGTCAGAAACAACGAAAGTATGTAATGAATACATAATAAATATACAAATCAAAATTAATGTTTCATTTCTCAAGGCGCGTAAGGGAATCGACACGAGTGCACCCATCGATAAATTATTACAAATTAATGAACTTATAAGGTAAAATAACATAAATTAATTCCAGAGCGGAATAAAATTTGCCGGATCAGCTAGTTTCATTGAAAATTGAACAAAAAA
>JAABKM020000028.1:5972061-5985576 GCA_016277805.2 Papilio aristodemus | reverse complement strand
TCTATTATTTACCAGTGTTATCGTGTATAGTGTACGTTTTTGTTGTGTCTTTTAGTAATGAAATTTATAAATGTATAATATATTATAAAGTAATTTACATATGGCATCAAATTGGAATTTAGTCTGTAATGATGTTGTATTGTTGTTTTGTAAATAAAATAAAATAAAAAAAATAAAAAGTAACATATAAAGAGTAAATTCACAGTTTTTTTTCTACCCTACTTATTCGTGTATTTAGGTAGAACGTTATATCGGCGTGACCCGACCCAGTTACCTCGGCAACATCTCTGGAGTGTCATCTGCACAAGCCGTTCCCGTATATAGATCATTAGTTATCGGGATACAAGTGACATACTTTATCCTATAAAATTTTTACTACTTACTAACCTTTGAATATATACCAAAAATGTTTTATTAATATTCAAATATATTTTTTAGTGCAACAATACTGATGAGGTTATTGTAGCTTCTAGAAATTTTTACTTTAACTAAAAAAAAATATAATTTTACACAAGATTTTATATTGGCATGCATCTAATCGTTTTGATAAATTACATTTATTATTTCCTATTTAGTAGTTACCTTTTCGAAAATTACACGCTTAATTAAAAAAAAAAATTAAGGTGGTCAAGTCTCTTTTAAAAAACATTATGATGACCGTTGCGAAAATTTGTGTTATTGTCTATTCTGTTCTGTTTGTTATTAAGATTACTTTGTTTAAAACAAATCACGGTTTTATTCTGTAAAAATCCTTGATTAGATCGGTGGATGCATTGGCCTGTCCCTCAGCCAATGAGTACAAAATAAGTTCTAAGTGGAAACGTTCGCAATGTTGGCAGCTTAATGGCTTAAGCGGAGATAAGTAGTGGTTGTTGAAAGAAGTATTGGTCACTTTAAAAGCCATTATTTCACATTTATTTTTTTCACTTGTATAATTTGAATTTAAACTTTATTGACTTTATCGCATTTATTTTTCATTACTGATGTTTCGAACACTTTATTGCACTCAATTTCATGGGTGGGAGGGGGAGGTTGAGGTTTCTGACGTCTCGGCGTCAAAGTTGCTGTCGAATTACACTCTTGTTTCAGTTTTTATTGCTATTCTGATCAATACGGAATGAGTTCCCACTACGTTCAGTTCTTGTATTGTATGTTCGTTTAAGATTTAATTTTATTAAACACAGAAGCCAAACCTAGTGGTAAACACCTAGTTATCTGAACTATTGAAATAAGGATTTATTTCTTATTTTCATAACATTTAGAATCATCTTTGATTAACATAGTATCATAAAGATGAATACACATGAGTAAAATCGGACTGGGATTCGAATACATTGTGAATTAAGAAAAAAAAAAACATTTGTATAATGTCGAATTAAAAAAAACCTCGTTTGATTACAAGGAGGGTTACAGTAACTGAAACATTTTGATTTTGACGTTGGGATAAATAAGGTTGGCCGCTCTCCCCTTCCATTATAGGGCCGGACTCGGGCCCTTTGTTATCCAGACTTAATTTAAATCACAACAAAACTGGCTGAAATAAAAATGCTTTCGCTTAATGACGGGCTCTTTACATTGTTGATGTTACTTTACCGTAGGATATTTAATGTGCACCGAATTAATATATTTTAGTATGTAGAGTATATTCTATCATATTGAACGTGGAATTTTTTTATTAGTAGGGAAAGTAGATGAAGAAAAGGATAGAAAGATGTAAAGTTTGACAGATAAAACGGTGAAGTATAAACACATCCACTGTATGCCCACATTCTGTGAGGTCGTGGTACACGCCTTCTCGAGTTGGCAGGATTTGTAGTATTCCTTTCGTCAGTCCAACTAATCGCACCATTTATGTTAAAATAATTTTATGTTTAAATGTCAGTCACATTACATAATATTCTCAATGTTAGAGCTTCGAAATATTTAGCATTTCTGTAACACGATTAGTGAAGATCCAATGGTCGCTTCATGAATCGATATAAACTCATTCATGCGAAACTAAGTTTACAATTTACTATCCGTATATAAAATAACTTATGTTTAGTATTGAAATATAATTCTTCTTATGCTTATTTTTAAACTTATAAATCAATAATAGCATATGTCAAGATCGCGTAGATATAAGGTATGACAATGGCAAACCGAAAATAGAGAAATAAAAAAAAATTATACGTAACTATTCACAATTATTTTTAATCTTTCAACTGCACACACTTCTTTTACTATTATTTGTTGCTGTTTTTAAACAGGCTGACTATTAACAAAAAATCTTTTTTTAATTTTATATGGATACAGATGGAAAAGAAATTGAATTACATAGAATTATAGTATTGCAGCTTGCAGTCGTTCAAGCGAAAGCCTTGAAAGACGAGACGAAGGCGAGGGATCGTGTTCCTGCAAAGACCACAACAAACACATTAGACGAACGCGGCGGACTGGAGAAGCAATTTGTTGGCTCCACGGTTGACATTTGTAACTTTGTTATACGATGAAAAAGAAAAATATATTGGCGACACAATTAATCTAAGAATCGAAGATACGAATTGATTAGATCAATAAGTTAATTTTTGTGGCATTTAAAGATTTATTTACACGGCGCAGTTATTGAAAGTTTTAAATTATATATTTTAGAAAATGGTATCTACAAATTCCTAATAAATGTTCTAAATTGAATGAATGGATTGAAAAGAACAACAATTTGTACATGAAATAAGAAAGGAAAATTCGGTTGACAATACATTAGTATAAAGGTAGGAAAATACTAAATTATTCTGCTTCTTGTAAGCATGTCGTGATAAGTAGCTCGTGTGAGCTCCTTGTCCGACTATTAATATATGTCACTGTGCTAGCATGAACAGTTTCATGAAGGAATATTTTATAAAATACTATAAGAAATTTACAAGAATAAGATATACAAAGAAATCAAAAGCGGTAACAAGGTAAAGTTGTGAATTAAGTAATTCACATTTGAAATCAGTAAAATATACCAAATTATAACCGTGTTTAATTTCTTGGCCCAATTATTACTTAGAAGGTTCGACAAATTCGTAAATAACGTAAAATATATTAACTAAATTTGTCAACAGGAATGAAAAGGATAGTTACATTAGATTTTATTATATTTCTACGTAATTCTTACTATCTGATCAGCTTTTCTAATAAATGTCACGTAAATCATGTCAGAGGTGATATAAAATAGTACCTTGAATATGTAAATGGAAACAAAACCCACATTCATTAAAATACCTTTGGCATTCTGAAGATAGCTTAAATGAATAAAGCGGTCCAAGGCTTCAGTGAATAGATTAAAGATTTTCATTTGAGCACACCTCAAAGCAGGCCACGCAAATATCGCAATTAAATGAACGCAGACTTCTACCAATGGAGATCTCTATCAGTTTCCATAGCCGTAGGCATTACCGCTTCACTAGTGTTATGCTAAAAATTTTTTATGACTATTGACGGATAAGATACGAAAGTTTAATGCTTTTATTAAATCAAAGATATCAAAGTATCGGTACCACCTAATCGCGTCCTAAGTCAAATGTTAATAAGTTAAATATAATATAATAAATCTGCAGCTGTAATTTATCCACGTGAATTTATTCCAGAGACAAGGGAGAGCTTTTCATTTGGCTGTATATTATATTCCGAAGGTATATTACATTTTAATATATAAAATCATTTATTACGTTTTGGCAGGAAGCCGGTAAAATAAGTAATATACACTCGCCTGTGATTCCCGAAAGGATAGGCAGAGTACCTTTAGTAGTACAGCCAAACCGTTAGAATAGCGCCGTCGAGGCAGTTATATGATGTCATTTATTGTTTTATAGAGGAAAACGAGATAATATATATAGAAAATTATGCCAATAATACAGTAATATCCAATCTAGAAACAAAAAAACATTTGAGTAGAGGTTCTTAAAGACGATAACCTGACTGCATAAAGAGCGATCTACTGATGTGTAAATTCAATCGCAAGTCGATTTCATTGATCGACTCGCAAGTACATACCAGTCGCTCTGACGAACTCAATATCTTAATTGATTAAATATACATACACTATATGTACATAGAAACATAAATTTATTTAGTTCATATAGTATTATATATACTAAAATATCAATAGAAGTAAAAAAATCTGTAAGACTAACCCTTGCAAATATCAACTGTTTAGTAATCTTTGGAGACAATTTTCTGATTAAGAGGAATTCATCCATCTTACAACTATGATAAACAAGAAACGTATAAAAGTAGCGTCTTCTTGTCAAACAAATGTAAAATACAATGTATGTAATATTAAGGTCTAAAACAACATGGTCGTTCACATCTGTGCGGTGCGTGTGAGGTGGTCCAATCAAGTGAGTTAAGGCAATATCCGGCCACCACTTGCGGATTTAATCAATTGCTCTGACTAGTAAGTATCTTTTGAAAACCGACTTGCTTGACACCTAGTAGCTTATTATTTAAGTTCTTAAAATATTTGGATTGATACGTTTGTTTATCCATACCCAATCAGCAGCGATCTTCATTGCTAGTTTTTAAGTAATCCTTTACTATTAAAATTAACAATAACGTGTGAACTACGAGGTTTTTGCTTAAACCAATTCTGCTTGTTTCGGTGGCCCACATCAAAGTTCGAGTGCAGGCATTAATCAAGCCCCTATGTAATCCGATCAGGATCTCGTCCACTGCTTTTTATATTCTCGTTTTTGTTAGGTTGCTCGATGGTAAACCACGGCGATGAGATTTTTTGAAACATAAAACTTCATATCGATTAGTCTGATCTGAATTTTTTTTCAATGTAATTGTTGGTTAAAATATCTAAAATTCCCAGCATTGTATTTTTACCAGTGAAAACAGGAACAAGCCTTTTGTGTTCATACATTATATGTAAGTACACGTTACACTTTTAAAAGTACAGACTATATCGTTTGTCTAGGCTTTCATGTAAATGTATAACCAACCATACTTCAAATGTTTGAGGCATTAAGGTTACAGTGACAAGTGTGAGCTCATGACAATTAATTCTCGTCACGGCCGTCGCGTGAGCAATTTTCGCATGTTTTTGGTACACGGCCACTTTTTTCCTAATCGAAATGATGCCTAATTTCAGCGTGTATTTATCATCTGTAAATTTTGGTTTATTCGCTTTTATCTGTTCGTTCCCTATCATATTATCATCTGTTAAAGATGGTAGCAAACGAACAAGTCGGCTCGTTTGATGTCAAGTGGCCACTGTCCATAGACATCTATAATAAGAGAATTGCGCAATTTGCATTTGATTATTCTATATGCATAACATTTTAGCTGTACAGTATTTCACTAAGTTGACATAAGTGTGTACCGTGTTATTTTCATCTGTTCCACAACTTCCGAAGCATACGTTTTCTCAAAATTAGGTCGCAATGTTATCTTTAAATAAATAATACAAAGTCTATGTAGTATGACACAAGTTTTCATTTTAGTTGCACATTCGTCACCGGAGCAAGCCGTTATCTTGCAAGCAAGTGGCACGAAAACACACTTGGCATCGCGCCATCCCCTTGTACCGAGATAATGAAAGTGCCAATGACTACGAAGTTCAACTCTGAAGTTACAATAACACGTTGTTAGTAACAACAACGTAACAACTAAAATGTCAAAGAAGAATGAACTTGCGACAATCTTTCCTGATATCTAAAACTTCATCTCTTACCTTAGAATGGTTTGTAGAAAAGCCAGTATTTTAATATATTCATTAATTTGACCTGACTCCAAATTATATTAAAAACTTCATAAGTTCTTTTCATCATTGCTTATCCTTAAATCGATTTGTTTTATGCAAATACAAAATTGACACAATAAAATGTTAGTATAGCTAGTGTGTTTCATTTAATTTAAAATTGCTACGCGTGTAACATCAGCTTTATTTTTAATAAATTTAAAACAATACGCTTTTAATCATGTACAGTGAGATGGAAAATGTTGTTATTACGACCCTTTTAAATGATCGCCAGTCAACAATTTATAGCGAAAGGGATCCATTTTACGGTTATAAAACGCAATGGACGATTTTGTTCGGTTTCCAACTAAATTATTCAGCATATTTTCTCTCTCATCGTAAAGTTTGCTAGCCGAAAATCGCGCCGATCTGCTGATTTTGGCACTTTTAACAATTTTGTGTAAATTTTCTCATTTTTAAGTGCTTGTTGAAATTTGGTTATTATTTTTGCATGGCTTTCTTATTATTTTACCTTTACCTTTAACAAAAGATGTTATCTTTGGTAAGGTAAATTGGTTAGTTATAATACTATTTAGTAGTTTTTAAGTCAAAGTATCATCTGTCAGTCCTCCACTGGACGTGGCCTTAAGATTCACCAGAAATATCGTGCATATCTACTACACTCTCAACTTTGCAACAATGATCATTCCCTAATATTTTATTATTTGCATAAATAACGTAAATAATATTATTTTGTTCTTATCTAATTTCTAAACCAAAAATTAAAATGTTTTAACAAAAGAACTAATATAGAATGAAGGAAAGCAAATATCGATTCTTTGGCAAATGATACAGCTATATCTACAATGTTATTGACACATCGACGTGACCCAGTTGCTTTACAGAATTCTTGGAGAGGCTGCGGTGCTCCGTACTACGAGCGAAGATATTTGATTATATCGGAGGTACGGAATGACCCCGAATTTCATCTGCCTGAAAGGTTCGAACTATGTACAATTTATTTTAGTTCGGTCAATTTCCCACTATCTTTTACGAAAATAGATTTGTCTATTGATTCCACGTTTTGAATTATTCAATAGGATATTTGTTGTGTTGAGTGCGATAGGAATGGTTTAAATTCTCTAGCGACTTAAGTAAACACTATAAAGATATCCCAAGCTACAATAATGTAATCTTTTAGTACGAAGAACTAGCTACAATGTCTATTATCACCATTTTAAACAAACTCCTTCAACTTATCAATTGCGAGTTCTACTAGCGTCATTTGTTTTGGATTGAAACAACGTCAGAACATTTGTCAGTGAACTGTTCGCACTATCGAGGATGCTGGCGACACGAGAATACAATTGGCACGTAGCCAAACTCCGCTTTACCGATTTATTGAAAGAGCCAATAACTGCAAGATTTAACCCGTCTGTTACGGTCGGCCTAGCGTGAAGAGTAACTTGGTCGTCTTTACCATACTACACCACTAAGACATAATATAGTAAAATGTGGCAAACGAGCAAGTGTCTGATGCTACCTCCTGCTTGCAATAAGCTTCGGCAACAATTTTAAAATATTTGTCGTTATCATCAGTTTTGTAGAATGAAAAGGAATAAGGCATAGGACTCATTAAATGAATCACAGAATTATAAATACTTTTCTTTCACGCCCGTATATTACGAGGTCGTGACACTTCTGTTCCAAGCATTTTATCCTCTAACAGTTAAATTTAAACTATACGAAAATAGAGAACAGAAGAATTTTTTTTGTGCAAAAAGTGTACATTTATAAATGTGTCCTAGACGTAAAGCACTATTAAACAAACAAAAAAATCTTAGCAAAGCAATACTCGCACGTGATGTGCACGGCGAGGTTTTTAGACAAAGCGGGTGTTGTTCGCAAGAAACAAAAGACAAAACATTGAAAATGAAAACAGCGCGATGGAAGCGACCGCGGACGGATTGCTTGTTTTCGGTTGCGATCGGGTTCCTTTGTTCCGTGTTGTGCGATGTTAGAACTAGTGGTGGGCGTTCTTAGGAAATGATTACGTCGCTTACTGATGTGGATATGCACAATGATTAAAAAAATTAGTAAGAATTGAGCTTAAAAAGTTAATTCGGTGTATAAAATGAAATTTGACATAAGTATAAATTAGTCTTTTAGATTTAAATTTTTAGATTTAATAAAATAAACAACTCTTGTAGCTTTGGTTTGCTTCGTTATGATTTTATTAATTATTATTAAATCTGGATTTTAATAATTATAATTTTATACATCACCTTTACTTTTCACCAAATCCTCTATAATCGTTTCCAAAAACAATTTAATTTCAGTACTGTAAGATACAAGAGAAACACTTGCAAAGAAAATGTGATAAAGAAACTTCCAAAAAATAGGGAGTTTAATTAAAGTAAGTCACTTTTCAGGTTTATTTGTCAGGTTTGAAATAGTGTTAATTGATAGTAATACTTTTAATACTAGTTTTTATTTTAACACAATTTGAAACATGCGTAACAGATTATATCATTCATGCGCGACGTTTGTACGTCGACGTTTGTATGTCGGGGTATCGCGGCGGGACGCACCGAAAGCCTCCAATCGTTAACTAATTTAAAAAGTCATTGGTTCGTATTGTTTGATCAGCATGTTTGAATGTTGTTCAGTGTTCAATCAAGTTGCAATGTTAGCTTTTCTGTTTGAATTTGAATCATAATAACAATTCCCCACTTATGTCCGGTCATATAAATGTTGGTATTTAAATGAGCGGTTGGTTAAACTGTATTCTTCTTTTTATTCATCTCAAAAACTTTTTCAATTATTCACTCGTATATTCTAAATAGGTAAATCGTCTCGTAAATTACTATTAATTAAATAAACTATTCATGGTACATTATGGACACTAAGGTGGAGAGAATATCTCAAAATTTAGTTATGCCGAGTTTGGCACCGAGGTATGCCTATTAAGGCTTGTCTAAGCGAATAGAGCAGTTTCAGACTGTTATATTTTCAGTTACATTGTCTTTTATTACATGCTAGTGTAAGCGAAACAGGCGGAGTAATCCATGCACTCTGGCAAGGCCTCAATAAAACATACGACAAGCTGCGGCGCTTCGCCAAATCTGTCTACTTTAAGCTAGATTTTGAATGAAGTGTCTACATTCCCTCTCGTTATGACGCCAAAAGAACCGATGTGATCAATTTTGTTTGAATCTTAAAGTAAATATATAATCATTATAATTTCAATCCTCACTTAGAAAGTCTATAACAATTATTAAAATAATCATTTGGCATTTATCATTAAGTAAAAAAAAAATCAAATATGAGTATTTTATTTCTATTCAATTCACTTAAATACAAGTTTTTGTGTAACATGGGTTCTGAACATTTGTCACAAGCACGGCCCCGAATGCAGGCTTCGCCAAAACACAGTTGGCACGCTGCCATTTTGCTCTATAGTTTTATTGAAATAACCAATAACTGCAAGATTTACCCATTCTTTACATATTTCGTCTAGCAAATGAAGCGTGATGTGATACGTCACTATCGTGAAATATCTCTGCCTACCCCTGTTAGTGTTTGGTGTGAGCGGTTATTTATTTACTTCATTTTTTTGCATGAAGTTACTTGTAATAAGAATTCTGAGTTTGATAGGTAAATATTTTTATAGAAAGTTTGGCAGAACAACGCCTTAATAAGGTAGGTGGCGCTACTTCTAAAATCACATCGTCTCAAACATACATACACTAAAATATCTGACCTTTTGAGATTCGACATAAAATTACTAAGTCATTCAAACCGTCTACAAGTTCGTAGAAATCCAACGGCAAGATTCAGGATTTACATACACAGGGCAATCTAATAGCGTGTTAAAAAGGACCACCATTTTGAGCTGAAATAATATCTTAAAGTTTTTCATACTGGATTAATACCGGCAACTGAGAAGGGTAGACAAAAATAACTAATTTCCATTTCGCAAGGTCCTGACTTACCTATATCGCTTCTTTACTTTAACACGCGCATACATGCCAGTTGTCAGTTACAGATACTCTGAATGCATTTTACCCCCACTTAATTGGCTTTTCTTTAATATAACTTAAGTATTCTTAAAAAAATGTTTCTGAATAACCAAGAAATTTATTCCCAAAAGAATGTTCTTTCAATGACTTACTTAGCGAAATGGATTCCTTACTAGTGTTTGCCGTATAAATATTGTCTTTATCCTGACCTAGTACTTAAAGCTTGCTTCACACACAGGCATTGTTTGAACAGACAAGTCTTTGTAGGAAATGTACACTGCTTCAACGAATGAAAATTGAAACATAAAAACTTAAGTATTTGTTATATACGGTTTCACAGAAAGAGAGCGTTTAACTTCGTTTTGAAAAAGAAATGTAAAATTGAAGACAGAAATAAATGAGGCTGAATTCTGACAGTGGTAGAGTCCGCAACCGACTGGCTAAATATCACTACCTAGTCAAAGACAAGGAGAAATATTTCTGGCTTTTATCGAATGAGAAGTACTGGATGCACACATCCAATTCTCTTCATCTTCTTAGAAAACGATAGGGAAAGAAAGATGATTTAACAGAAGAAAGGATGGATAGAAAAAGTAATATTTAGTAACTTGAATCTTATGCCCACAAATAATTGAATTACTATAAAGAAAGTATAGATCCGGAATGCCTTAGATGTAACGATGATTCTAGCTAAGATGATACCGAGCCACTTGTAGTTTCTATCAATCATCATCATATCTAGATTTTGAAAAATCTTAAAAGGACTAATGTTAATAAGTACAAAACAAATGACTAATGGTAATCAAGATTCAAAGCCACGCCACGCCTAAAACCACACAAAATTACCACAGCAAGAAATTTAAAAAGATAAAAATTAATAGGAATATTATATTTTCAAATTTATCGGATACTAAAACTGAATGAAGGGTAACGATTGTTCTATAAAGGGAGAATCATTTCCATAAGCTACGTTCTGTGATGCTCGAAAAAAATGGCTCATAAATATTCAGGCAAATTTAGAGGGTTCAAGATTCATCGTCAAGTCTATTTTCGATAAAAAGTCAAAGCGCCCTCTCGGAGTTTTAATGGCGAATCCATTTCACCTTCCGTCCGCCGTTCTCGATGCCATCATCCATGTTTTTTAAATTAAATCCAAATTGAATTGTATATGTATATACATAGGTTTAAAATTTTTTAATACTTACACCGGTCGTTGAAAGATTTAGTAAAGAACAAATCCTTGTATTTGTTTCTTTTTAACGAGTGAGTTGAAGAAATGGTGTAAAAGATGTTGAGGAAATGATGTTAAAGCAGAAAATCTAATAATTTATTCAAGCACCCATAAATTGCTCGAACCCTTAGTGTGCAATAGGTACCACAGGGAACTTGCGAAGGGATTCAATCAGCTAAGTTAAGGCAATATCTGAGTAGTGAATTTAGGAAATTCACATGCTCAAGTAATTCGGCTTTCAGCTTGCTGTTCGCGTTATTGTGTGCGGGGATATTGTGTATACATTCATCAATAGACGAACTTAAGCGATTCTATCAATATATAACCATGTCTTAAGTCCTTTTAAAGCAATCGGGGTAAATACAGATAACTATCGTTGGGTTCTTTCTGGACAATAACTTATGCCCAAAAACTCATTAATTAGAACACAAATGACGAATGAACATAATTTTCAATAAATCATGTTCTTACATAACCTCTATACATACCACACATTCCGAATATCGATGACTAGTTTATTCTTCATAAGTTAAGAAATATCAAATATTATAAACTGTGTAATGTCGAAGTGTTTTTATCAGATAAAATATACTTTTTCTGAGCCTATTGTAAGACGTTGCCATCGTTATTCACTTTTTACCAAGTTTATAAGTCCCAAGAGGAAACGTAAAGAAAACGTGGCACAAATTTTACCTACTAAAGGGGTTGATTTTTCAAATTAATCTACAACAAAGTAGAACAAACAAATTAATTAGATATTAAAATTTCCCACGATCCCCAGTTATGTTATCTGACACGACCCCATATATAACAATTACAACGTACGGTTTTAATTGACGGCCCGACGTTATTTAATGTTAGTTGCATGTTGTGGCTGAATTTACTTAAGCTCTTAATATCCGAACGGAATTCAATTTAGCGCGCTTTTGTTCTCATGAATATACGACCCGTTGGAAAATATTTTATTCGTAAATGATTTATTTCGATTTATTTTTAAAGTTTATATTATTTTCGGTATAAATTTGGTAACGGCTCACATGTTATTGAAGAAGTGCTACTAAAGGAGCTGTACCACTGTTATATTTTTATACAAGTGAAAGTCAAGATCAGAATAACTTTAACTTATCATAAATAATAGGCTTAAAAAGGCAAATTTTCTTGAAAAAAATACTGACACCACGCAGCGGTCAGGAAACTACTGCAAGATATACCGATTAGAATTCATATCGTGTAAGTCACATCAATTGAATCTAACTGAAGACCTAATCGATGATCAAAATCCCAACGAAAGGAACCACAATAACTGTAGAAATAAACTGAAATATATTAAGTGATCCTGCGCTGTGAAGTAATGCTGTAGATACCGAAGTGTGTTGGATTCGCTCGAACTCAAAGTAACATGGAAACAGATTTGGCGCAGTGCCGCACAATCTCCTACGTATTGAAGCTTTGCCAACAATCGCGGGACTTACGCCATCTTATATCGTTACAACAGCGTCTAATGGAAGGTGACAGAAACACAACATTAAGTCTCGTGGAAGAAGTTTAAAGGCTAATCCTATAACACTTAGAATTAACTGATATGTATATTTTCCGATAGTAAGAGTACGACAGAAACGAAAATTATTAATTCTTCAATTTACAAAGTACATGAAATAATAACACAGTTTCGTAAATACATTTTTATACGAGCAAAATGTTTGTATTTTTTACTTACGCTCTCTATTCTATCTGCAAAACTAATAACCTCGTTTATAAATAAGAGGCGTCTAAATTCGAGACTTCTACTATCCTAAAGCTACGCTTATGAATACTCGTTGCATATCTAATATTGTACATATCCTATCTAATATGTATAGACAAGTATGTGGGTATCTAATTTTAGTTATAGAGAATTTTATTGCGTGTTTTTTTAATCATAAATTAAAATTTAAAATTATGAATATCATTGTATTTGGTTGTATATTTAAACGGCAAAAAGCAATTAAAAAAGTTTTTCCTATTACAAAAAAAAAAACATAAGTTGCGTAATATAAAACTTTGAATACTTAAGTACACAATCGTAATAAAGGTTTCGTACGTAATGTATAAAAAGATTTGCTTATTTATTTTAAAAGCAATAAAATGGAGACGATCCACCTCACTTAGAACTAAATTATTCAACACAATTTTTCTTTGAATGTAAAGATTTTCTTTGAATCTATTTACCGCTTGGTTTCATCTCTGAAAAGAGAAAATGATAGTGAAAGGAGCAGTTGAAATGTTCAATGAATTAAACGAATGCAAGAAAACTATTATTTCTCTGTTCAAATATATAACCGAGTTTTATAATAGACTGTCTATGTATATTATATACTAAAAAGGATACAAGCAATATACAAAGACTTGAAAGATGATGTGGACGGATAAAGTCAATGGCTATTACAAACGTATTGTATTACTTAAATCAATTTTTTTTAGATTTATAATAGTATCAGTCAGTTTCACTGTGCATGGTTTAGTAGCATAAATCCTCTAAACTTATAACTTCAAAACTTAGTACTTAAACTCCGACA
>JAABKM020000028.1:5453426-5480483 GCA_016277805.2 Papilio aristodemus | reverse complement strand
GGCTTATAATGTTTTGTTAAGAATTGCTGTGAGATTATGGTCCTGTTTAAAATACGCGTAACGTTGCCAAATAAAATGTATGTAAGTATTGCGGAGTTTGTTTAGCTTCTGTGCGAATTGGTTATTACTTACGTATATTAAATGTTATTTACAAATATTGTATCTAATTTATTTGATAATTATCCCTATTTCCCTTGGTCAGGCGAAATATCTTGCGAAAGACTATACCAATTTCATTAATCTTTTTTTTATTATAAAGTTTTCTAATGCTTTGTAGAAGTTTCTTATGGATAGAAAGTATAAGATAATTGCTCAGAAAATTGCAAAAATCAGAAAACTCAACGATTATTTTAACTTCGTACATTGAATTTATGAATTTTAATTTATATAAAAGGATTTTTATTATGTCATTTACAATTATAATATCCAGTAGGTCGAAACGGAATTATTAAAATAAATAATAACAAGTGTAGTAAAACTGTTCCTGACTATCTTGAAAGAGTTTTTTTTAAATAGGTTCAATGACAATTTACAAAAGGTTTGAAGATTTTTGGAAAAAAAGATATGATAATGCAGTGAGCAAAATAATATAAACAATTACTCACCCACAGATAAATAATTAAACACCTTTGCAACATGTCCAAGAAGTTAATATTAATTAAACACGATTAAATAAATGTACAATTAAAAAAGTTTTGATATTAAATTTTATGTTCCACTTTCTTTGGAAACAGTTAAATTTTATTATCTATTTAGTAATGCAGTAGTGCTCTCAGTCAGAACTGCTATAAAAGGCGGATGCTAACTTTAGTGTTGTGGCCAAGATAAGACAGTGAAAATATATCGATACAATTTTTTTCTTTCTCCGATTCAACCTAATATTATTTATATACAATCATGGACAGTTTGTTTTACATTAACTATTATTTAGTTATATTTTTTTTCATTCATCATTAAATATGCACTTATTTAAGGCAATTTCATAAACAATTGCTCATCGAACGGTTTTGATTTGAAATATTTGTATTTTTATTTTTTTAAGATCGTAATTTCTGAATAAATTAAAACTGGCCAGTGGTTCGCATTATATTTTTAAAAGTTGTCAATTGTTGGTATAAAGCCACATCACTATATTAACTTAAGATAAGGGACGGTTGTTTGCACATGATTCAGGCTCCACCTGCGTTGTTGTGTTCGTTAATGTTCCTTGTTCTACATTCTTTATTTTACAAGACTTGATTAATGTTTAAAGGTTAAATCGTTTATTATAAATTATTTAAATTACGGCAAAATATCGACTTTGCTTTAACTTAAAACCCTCCGTATAGTTCATAGATCTGTCCGTCCTATACATCATAGTGTCTATTTTCATTGTCTTTAGAAATGGATACATTTTTCTAAAAACTTTTCTCACTTCTCTATTATTACTATATTTATACTATACTATATTCGATAAGTTTCCAACGGCTGACCTTTGTAGACTTTATGATTGCTAAAACTCTAGGGATTCTTTAAAATAGAAATTTTGACGAGCTTTTAAAGGAGCCCTAACTTAACGTATTAAAAAAGAATTCCCCCAGCGATTACGTTTGCTAACGTAAAAGTTATTTAATAGAGATTTCTTTTGGTATTCTCCCAATGTAATTGCCAGTAGATTAGTTATCAACTCATCAGAGTTTATAGGAATGAGATATACAATATCTGTATGTTGCACTGTGATGCATTAATCTCACAAATAAAACAGATTATGATAATTTTTTTATTGTTCCCAAACTCATTTATCTTGTCTTGTGGTATAAAAAGATTCCATCTTGTAGAATTTTATTGAGATCTGTAAGAAAACTAAAAATGTACAGCCGATTGGGTGTTGTCATAATTTTAGTAAGTATTAATTTTTTTTATTATTATTACTTATTAAACCAAGCGAGTGTGATGTGTTAAAAGTGTGTATATTTATGACCTTACTACTAATTAAAACTACTATCTCACGCTTGTATTCCCCGAAGGGGTAGGCAGAGGTGCAACTAGTGCACCCATATTTCGCCATATGTTTTTCCGTCCCGTAATGTGAATGGAGGGCGAGCCTATCGCCATATCGGGCACAAATTCCAATCTCCGGGCTGATATCAAGTTGAAAAAACCCAATATCATTTTCCTGACCCAGGAATCGAACCCGGGATCCCAGCTTTGCAGCCGTGCCGTATACGTAATACGTGATACTACTACGCCACCGAGGTAGTTAATACCTAAAGGTTTTCATACTTCTAAATAAGTAAAAACGGCGTCCTTCAATATTTTCGAACAAATAGGTTATAAATAGTCAAATAGGTTATAAACATAAAGTGGTAAGCTAATATAATTTTATTTTGATTTAAGGTGCTGTCCACTGCGTTGAAAGCAAATGGCGCCGACACCACAACTACAGCTACTACGATTACTTGCATGACTACTGATTCGACGACTACCGACTCTTCGACTACTGATTCATCTACCACTGATTCGTCAACTACTAATTCTTCAACTACTGATTCATCGACCACTGATTCGTCAACTACTAATTCTTCAACTACTGATTCCTCAACTACTGATTCTTCAACTACTACCGATTCGACGACTACTAGCACCACAAGTACTGACTCTGTTTGCACTAGCGATGGTTTCATCGCCGATCCGAGTTCTACAAATTGCTCTTCTTACATCGAATGTGTTCTAATTGACGGTAGTTATGTTGAAACGACATATACTTGTCCAGATGATACATATTACAATCCCAATACTACTCTATGTGAAGATACGTATGTATGCGCGTTCACGTGTTCAGAGTCCGGAAGATTTGCGAACACCGCTGACACAACATGCCAGACATACTATATGTGTATTCTAGATACTGACGGCACATACAGTCAATATGAGTACACGTGTCCTAGTACGTCCGTCTTTGATCCGGACAAAGCCGTGTGCACCACAACTTCTTATACATGTTCAACGTCTTAATGAAATTGATTCTCGAATAAATACCTTTTTTTGGAAGTTAAGTAAAGGTGTGGTTCCACTGAAGATATAGGAATTATCAGTTAGAATATAAAAAAAAATCAGTGAATTCCGTATACGTGACAGTGTTAATGAACAGAGAATTTTTCTACTCGAGTGTATTTGTATCTATTGTAGCGATTATTTATGTTTCTATGTTGATTTAAAAATGTAAACAGTTTATAAAATATATTTTTAAATATTTTGTTTTTCCTCATACTAAAATTTGGTTCGTAAAAATTCCTTAATTTTTTTTAAAAAATCGTTTTATTCGTTCGAAGGGCTTACTTTTGAAAAGTTTTTTTTTATTAATATCCCAATAAAAAGACACGTAAATTGGCTAATTCTTTAGACTCTTAAAATACTTTTACTTTAATATTTCAGGCAACATCAGATCACGGCAGATTAGTACTAAACAAGGAATACACATTATGCATCACCGCATACTATCAGATGTGAACATTATCTTTGTCTAAGTAACAGTATTAATCCTATGTTTATCATCTCAAGGATTTTCTAGAATCATCTATTGTATAAATTTTATAACTTTATACGTTTGTCATAAAGTTTATAAGCAATACTAGTTGATGTCAGAGGTAAATAGATGGTAATACGTGGTAATGGTAAACAGAATAGAGATAAAACTCGTAACCTAAAGTGTTGGTAATTATAGAGTTCAATTAGCACCGTTTTGGCAGACTTACGTAAACATACAGTTTTTTTTATATATTTTTTTTTTATATTTTTGTCTAGTCTAGTAATGCAGTACCTACCATTAAGTTATATGATTGTCATTTAATTAACGCGACAAGCAAATGTGTACTTTATCAACTAGCTCTATGTATTATGTTTACCATTTACGTCTGCCTCTCACCACGTTTTTGTTTCAAAGGCAATATTAGTTGATTGCTAACTTATCATTTTGACAAAACAAAGAAAATTGTTATATTTATATTAACGAAACACATATTTCTTGTTACTTTAAGTATACTGCGATATATTCTTTGAAAAAGTTTAAATTATCAACATTGACTTCCTTAGGTTAAGGTTAAGCCGATACCTAGCTTGTAAGTTTGTAATGGCGGGAAACCAAATCCCTTTCATATTTATATTGCCACCTATTAGCACGAATTTGCATCGACTATAGCCTAAACCAGTAGGTTACAGTCAGGCTCATAGTTTAGACCTTTCGTTTGGCCTTAAATATTAAAACTTGTTCTTATCGTTATGTGGAGATCCCTCCTCGAGAAAGTCAATTTCTGTCCGTCATAAATATCTACAAGTTGTAATGAAATTACAGTTATATTAAATTGATATTTTAGATATGATAAAATACATTGTAATGGAAAAATCTACAGCAATAGTTTACAGAATTTATTCACGATTTCTTCTTCTTTTAATCCGTTCCATTCTTTTAAAGTACTCCTGGTCGTTGTACTGTAGCTCGTAGATTAAAATCGACGCGAGTTTCCGGGCCGTTATCAGATTCGAATCCGCTTGCAGAAGTGGCCCTTTGTAATCTTTGACATCTGAATCCAACAAACTCGAATAAGTCGGCGATACGTTCGACGTTAAAGAAGTTATTGGAACTTTTCTCATTGTTGCGTAAAAGTTTTTAAAGTAACTTTTTCTCGCATCTTTAATAGCGAACGCTGATATCTTTTGCTTCTGTTTGTTCGCGTTTTCATCAACCGGAATCGTGTTCGGTGTTTCGCCGATGCTGTGGCCACTTTTCAATACTTTTTTCTGATCATCCATAGAAACTACTTTGGCGTCAGAATTTAAATCGATCCCTCTAGATGTTCCATAATCGTATTCAGGGAAACTCGTTACTAAATATGCAGATTCATTTATGCGTCGCACTTCATATGTTTTAACACTAATAGCTTGAGGAACAAATCTTATTACCATGTATTGGATGAATAAAATATACCTGTTTAGTAAAATCATTAAATTTTAACTCGTTTTGTTGCTTTTACATTGAACATTACATCTCAAGACTGCACTGTCAGTGTCATTGTCAAATATATTTAAAAAAGTAAGCAATAACTTTTATATCTAGTATCTTTATAGGAATACATAAAACGATTGAATACGTCTTAGCCAGTAATTTATTACAGTTTGTTTAATCGCTCTAATATTTCATCCATTAGACAATTGGTCAATGTAGACGTATCTATTTTATTGTAGTCAGTTGGAGTAATTCTTTCAACTATTAGACTGAATTGTTGTCAGGTAAATACGAGGTAATAGCGAGAAACTTTATCACATGTAGTAAAAAGTGAATGAAGCAAGACAATGGACGTTGAGAGTTACTCTCATGACGGTATCAAGGTCAAATTCATCGAGCAACACGTCAGAATATGCACATCTTACTCTGTTTTATTTAAATAAATGTATGCATTACCATATTGAAATAAGGTATAGTTTCTTGTGCTACGGATTGTCCGTTTTAAATTCTCGGAAAGTGTCTGAGACGATTCTCAATGATGTTATTGTTTTCAATGATACTGAATGAACTCTGCTTAAATATTTCTTCCGTGTAAGGAACAAGGAAACTGTGGAATGGCTAACTATTTTACAGTTATAAAAAAATATTTAATTCACATGGGAAGCAAGATAAAACATTGCTAAACTTAAATGACAAATGAAAGTGTACTTTGCTCGTAGAATTGATCGTTTAAAAAAAATTGGTATGGCAACCACGTATTGAACTATGAACGTTTTGTAGGTCTGTTACAAAACGGACAATTCAGGTGGTTAAGTTTGCGATAGTATGAATTGTAGGGCTCCGTGACTTGAATCATTGTTTTATTAACAATGATTAAATCCTAATCTAAAATATTTATTGACACGACTCCACCGACACGGGAATGTTTAAATAAATATGCTCAAACCGCATGGGCTTTCACTTATATACGTCTCGTTCGTATTATCGATCGGATCGCACTAAAACTAATTTATGCAGTGCTTCGACTAAAATTTTATGTACTAATATGTTAAAGTAAAACGTCTTTTATTAAAAATATTAGGTGACACGGTACAATTTCGCTTTTGTTTGTGTTTATTTCCAGCGTTTGTAAAATTTCTAAACTTAAGTGACATTGGACGGGATAGGATATCGTAACCGTCTTTTCAATTAAACTTCTACTATCTCCACCATTGATGACCACAAAGATAGAGCATCTAACGCTATCATCCGCTGGAGTCCCACAACCTAGATCAAGGAATATCTGAAAAGTACAGCGGAAAGCTTTAACATAAATTATGTATAAAGTTAGAAATAAAAACAACATTAAAACCTATTTCGAAGTAAAATGTAGAAGAATAAAAAAAACATTGGCGTGTGTTTTGCTTAGAATAATCTGGAATAATCCAAGTATTTTGTCGTGTCATGCAACGGTGACCGGTTTTCGATGGTCATCGATCAAAGAGACGCTATGGCTTCTAACAATTTTGTATTGATGAACGTGCCTCTATGTGCCACAAAATTCCTGAACGTATCTCAATGACATTTGAATTAAAATAGTTTTAATTGGAAGTAGAACACTGTAACTTTATAAAGGGTAAATATAATTATAAAATCATTTAAGATTAAACGCATTAAAGCAAGAAAACTAATGCACAATTTTATATATATTCTAAAGAATTCGTTTAGCATTTGCATTATAATATGCCTAGTCCGATTATAAACTGAAGAAGTTTATAATCGGACGATAATTGTACGTTTAATCTGAAAGCCAAAACTCATTCCTTATTCTCCTTTTCCTCATCTACTTTTTTTGAATTCCTCGAAAATAAATAATATTAAGTGTTGAGATATGGATGACACGAATGGAATTATTTATTCGAGTGTTTTAAGAAACGTGTTACTAATATATTGAACAGTTTGGGCACTTCGTCATTAGCATGGCCGAGTGTTTGTCGCGGCTGTGCGTGTTTTCGCGACTTTCGATCGCGGACCTCCCGTTTGCGTATTCTTCAACGAGTATTTTTGCAACATTATGCAATTAGAATGACAACGATGTGAAATGACGTGCTCAGTTTTATTAATAACTCTTTAGGAAAAAAGTTGCCTTATATAACTGCCTAACCTTTTACTAATTCAATTTTGCTCAGAGTCGCAATTCTTTGGTATCGGATGCTCGGTTGATAAGTGAGGTTACAGGCCACA
This sequence comes from Papilio aristodemus, assembly GCA_016277805.2. NCBI lineage: Eukaryota > Metazoa > Arthropoda > Insecta > Lepidoptera > Papilionidae > Papilio > Papilio aristodemus. The sequence continues at coordinate 5,473,279 of JAABKM020000028.1, read as the reverse complement.
TAATCACGTTTTCTTTTTCTGTTGTACTCTTTCCTTCTTCATTTTGTAAAAAGAATTGCAACAAATCCGTTAATCTTTTGACCGCACCGTCTTTTGTTACCTTCAGCCGTAAAAGATATTAAAATTTACTATCTTTATACTATACAAAAAGCCCGAAACACTTTTCTTATTATTATATTAATATAAATATTAATGTACGTTTTGCCCTACCCGAGATTCAAACGCAAGTCCTTTGTATTGCGTATCGTAATATAACTGCGCTACTAATGCAGTTTTAAAATTGATATTTGATACAATATCTTCAATGAAGAGTCATCAAGTTGTGATGTGAAGCAAGTAACAGCAGTAAAAGTTTCCCCAACAGACGTGTATCGCATCGCATCGGGACGATACGCGAAAGCCGTCAGTTTAGTAAACACAGCGCTGGGCCACGAAATTCCACAATTTCACTGCATAACCGAATGCGGTGATGAATATAAACTGTTTTGTTACTCACGCCGATGTCATAAGGGTACAAATGAACATTTTCTACATAGTACTTATTAGAAATAACTTTAGATTAGCTATGTATACGGTACGCCTACAACGCCAGCGTCTCACGTTGGAATCACGGATCGAGAAAAATTGATAATTCGGTTTTTTCAACTTGATATCAGCCTGGAGGTAGAAAATTGTGCCCGATATGGCGATAGGCTCACCACTTATCACATCATAGTACGAAAAAAACATAAGCCGAAATATGGGTGCACTAATTGCACCTCTGCTTACTTCTTCTGGGAATAAAGGCGTGAGTATGAGAGCCGAAAGAGGCGTATGCTTCGAAAGTAATTAAAAAGAATTCGAAAAGATATCTCCCTACTTTTTATTGGTTCTTCATGAATTAAACAAAAATTAAGAAGGCAATTAAAAGAGGACTTCCAGTTCTCGGTCGAGCGTCCCTGTTGTGCACTAAATTATATATTACGTGTCACTTCCGTTAAGCGGGACATCCACTGATTTATAGTGTCTCTGTATTTTTATAGAAATCACAATGGGAACTTTCCGAAGAAGGAATTAATAATATAAATAATTAATAATAATTATTATTAATTCTTGGCTAGATTTATTTTGTAATTTCATTAGATGCCTGAACTAAAAGGATTACACAGGTGCGTCTTAATGCCTTTAGTCATAGAGGTAATTGTACTCTTACGTTTTTAAATAATTAATGCTATTACTTGTTCATATTTCATGAACGCATTAACTCTTGTTTATCAAATCTCACAGCTTCGCATTACAGCTCGGTTTGAATGTAAGAGAATTACTTAAGGCATTAAGTAAGCCCTTTGTTAAACAATAAGGAGTAAATAAATAAAGTAAATAAAATAAAGCATTAAGATATACGGACTTGTTTGGACGTAATGCCGTTATTTGTAATGCCCAATTAGAAATGTGCGTGAATGTAAATGTAATTGACATTGTTGTCACGCGTTCGTGTTGCTCCTTCCGTAATTATACTTGAATTATGGACCATCTACGATGGTTAAGAACATGAGTTAACGTTTATTTATATTCAATACTCGTTTTCAGCCTTAATTAATGTATCTAAGAGCATGTCTGGATGGTATTTATAATAAAAAATGGATCTACAATGATGACCCTTAAGACATGATCAAGTATGATTTAACATTTTTTTCTATATCGCCTATACCTTATGTTTCCGTCATTGTTATATGTTTCCGGCATTCATAACACACAATATTCTTCTCCTAAGTACATTTGATCAACGGCAGGTATAAAAATGTGTTCCAAATACAAACATCATTATTATAATTGGACTTACATACGAAAAAAATAACGTCATTGATTTTAAAAACAAGAGAACAATTATAGTACTGTTTAATATTATTCAAATTTGAGGTATCTTTCCTTTTAAATTTTTATAAGGATATAAGAACAAGTTTAACACGACCAAATTTAAATATCTCGTATCTAATCGCTCATAAATATTGACGGAGCGGTGGAAGTTGTTTTTTTTTTCACCCGTTTGATGCTCAAATAGGGGTTCAAAATTCTTCAAGGCATTGTCAATAGTTGCGGTTGAAATGGGTCAGCAGGTATAAGCCTCTCACCCTACACGGCGTGCTCTGTGCTTGCGCCCATTCGCTTTTTGCTTACCTTTCGACTCGGGCGCCTCCACTATTGTTAAAGCGCATTTCTCTCACGTGGGAACTGCTCGTGCTATACCGCGCTGTTCACAAGCGACCGCGGTGTCGAAAACACGTAATGACTCCTTAACCTGTTATCAAAACACTCTTGTGATATGAAGCTAAATCGGCATGTAAGGTGAACTGGTTTATACCGGTGATGACTGGATTTTAAGTGATGATAAAACAGATTTAGTGATCGGAGTCTCATTCCTATAAGACAATCGGATATTATGGCTTTTTTGTTGGTAAGTTTTTTTTTTATATATATTTCTTAACTTGCCCGACTATACTGTGTTTACCTTTTGATAAACGCTCGGGGCGTTGCATAGAAGAGATGGTTGCGTATGCGTACAAAATATTATCTGGGCAAAGAGGCGTTATTTTAAATTGCTCTTTATACTTGTATGTTATATTTTCAGATATCGTTTAGTTATAAGCTTATTGGTTTTACTATTTATATTAAAAACCTATCATTGTTAATATTTTATTTGTTAAATATATTAATTAAACAAATAACATATTAAATAGCTTTGAAATATCTTATAATATCTAATTGTTTCTTTATTTACCATTTAGTATAAGGGATTGGAAAAAACTTTTATTAGTGTCTTAAAGTTTATTCGATTACAACACAATGACTTAGTCTGTGTATACAAGATTTTATTGGAATATTAATAGATTATGACCAAAAAATCATTATCAACTGTTACCTAAGAAAAATAATCGCATGTTTAACAATATAGACGAGTTTTGAGGGATGCACTTACATAATCATTAGCTTTTAGGTCGGTATGTAAGGTTCGAGCGTAATCTTGGCCGTAAAAGCTTTTGTTTTACTCCTTACAATAAAAGCCTTTTAAAAGTCTTAAGAAATTTTCAGTGTTTACGTGACCAAGTCAAGTGACAAGGCTATTTTTACAACTTTAAAATCCTGTCTAATTAAAAAAACGAAGTTAAAATTTTGATGTTAGAATTTAAATTCTAACATCAAACAGTTTTCTATAATTTCATTTAATTTCCGATAGTTCTTCAATATGAAATGTAACAAAAAAGTTCGTAAATATTTGTGGAAGTCCAATTTCAACAGTCGGTGTTTAATTCTGGTGCATATTTCCCTAGGTGACAATGAATTATGAATATTGTCGTTTCTGAAATGCGCGAGAGGCGATATATTACTTTTGACAATTAATGTCATTTGAGTTCCAGGTGTGCTTATCTATACTAAAACTATAATAAAAAAGGAATAATAATTATTTATTATGACCATTACAACATTATTGATTATTTATATGCATAGTTTAATTTGTTTCACTATCATAGGAGGAATTATCAGCCATTAATCTAACCTATATTTAATTTTAATAATGAACGAACTGAAAACATTTGTATTATAATGATTCTAAGAGCATATAAAATATCGTATGTGAATCCAAATTCATTCTACAAACGTCAGGCTATGATATATTTTTCTTGTTAGAGTTATTTAAGTGGTTTTAAAGCAGATTACAACCAATAAAAAGATCGTATTTCACAAGATTCTGTTAAAGTCACACAAGAGAATGCTCTTGAACTATACAAGTCATTGTTTTGAACAATTGTTTTCTTCTGGGAACAAAGTATATCGCTCACGGAGCTTCGCGAAAGCGTATTTTCTCAACTATACGAGTTTGCGTCTAAGCTAATTCTATGTCATTATATTCCACAAAATGTGATCTCACAAAATATAACATTACATTGTTTATATCACACGAGCGATGTAATTGGAGAAATTCTTATAATATGATGCGTGACTTTACATATATATGAGTATTCGAAAGTGTATAACGTTTCGGCAAATATTAGCAAGACCGGATAATGTGAACACTCTTTTACCACCAGATATTTCAGTCTTTAAAGTTAAGTGAGAAAAATTTATGTATAATGAGTGTTACAGTTGAATAGTGTGTATTTATTTTTCTACAGTTTTATAAAAACCTTTGTGTATATCATACATATATTTATATTATGGATTAGTCATCGACAATAATAAGTGATAAAGTTATGTTCCGATGGATATAACAGTTAAATAACGTTGTTTTTTTTTGCACGCGGGCGGATTTTCTAAATAAACTTTTAATCAAAACATAATTAGTAATAGTATGTTTCATATAAATAAATAAATAAAATCATTTAATAAAACAAGTACTTCATAGGATTTATACTTACTCTTTGTTTTAATTTATCATATCATATATAATATTATCATGTAAATGTACAAATTGGATTTGTAAAATGCTAAAATTTATTAGTAAAAGTCCATCGTAAATTAAAAACCTTGGTATATAATATACAGTATGTCATTTTTATTACACTATAGATGCGTTTATCAATGTTAAAAAGACTTAAGAGATATATTTTAATAACACCTTTTTTAGTTTTTACTTTGACATTGACACTGTATGTCCCTTCATATATCGTAATGGAGGTAAACAATAAACCGGAATCCAGCGTTTTCATTATCGTACAGCCGCCGGCTTCGGCTCGGACTAACTGGGTGTAATTAAAACGCGTCGCTTTCGTTGACCGCGACAGTGAAATGAATCGCACTTCGCCATACGACGTACATGAAGCTGTAGCGCGCAAAATTGTTTCGAAGACCTTGATCCAATTTGAAAATTATCGTTTTGATTGTAAATGACACGAAAAAAAATTGTAGATTTTTTTTAAAATATTTGTAGTGGTTACTCTTATTTTGTTATTTTTATTTAAATGCTAACGGTTCACGTTAAAAGAAAAATATCTAAATTGAATTTCTATTACTCATTAAATTATCAAAACATCTCCAATGAATATAACGCCAGCAAAATTTTTGGTATATTGCGTTCTTTGAGAGAAATCACTAATAAAAGACCAAGTATACTGTTAAATTAATATTGTGGTGTAATTTTATCACATAATACAACAATTGAACTACTCTAAAGTATCCTCCTGAAGCAATAAATTTATTGTACCCTGTTATTAAATAAAATAAGATAAAATTGATTAAAACAATTTTTTTAAATATTCGCCACACAATCATTAGATTTAATTTTTACATTCATGTATGTTACATTAACATTCAATTTGTTTTGTACCTTAGTATGCTTTTTGCATACACATTCTTTTGAAAATGTGTTTGTAATGCTTTAAACATTTAAAGATTTAAAAAGTATTAGCAACTTACGGTTGTAAAATATATTGCGTGAACCTTTCACCCAGAGATGATGATCGTTTAGAATGACTCTTAGACACGAGATTGTTACGTCCCACCATTAGCGTTCGCTCTGTCCACTTATATCTCGGATATTTTTTAAATCTCTAAAGTATTTAGATTGTACCGAGATAGCAGAATAGAGATAACATGTACCTTCCGGTGAGATTAGGAAAAAATAATTTATCGATATTTTTTAGTTAAGATAAGTATATTTCTGAAAATTCTTTCACTTTTTTTAATTTAAGTGTTTTAACTTGCATCCCGTATTTTAGGATCGTTTTAATAGTTTACAACGAATAGTTTTGTTTCTCTTAAGAATTGCTAAAAATTTATTATAATATTATGGTTTGTGTACTTTTCCTACTTTAAGGGATGTAATAATTTGCCTTAAAGTGGGTGTGGGCTGAGCTTTATAACGAAAAGTATTTTTTTTGTTTCGGGCACAGACTATAACTAAATTCAACTAAATTTATAAATATTGTATTGTATTGTATTTTAAAGAGTATACTAATAAAATAAATTTAAAACCTAGCTTCTGTTAAAATAGTAATGAATCAAAAGGTTAAGATTATTATTTATATAATAAACTTAACATTTAGCTTTATAGTCTAAATTTTAAGTTGGTAAAGAGATTTTATTAGAACCTAAGGAACCATGACCTCAAGGTTTAATCTATCTGTGACTTTGAAAGTGAGACCTTAACAGGTTAAGGTTTACCGCTAAGTAATGCACAGAGAACGTGATGTGTTCACTTTCATTTAAATATTTAACTTCTTTATATAATATAAACTATAGATGCATGTAATTAATTATGCAAACTGTTTTATGACTGTCTCCGGTTTCTTCTCAGTTATAATAATAGTTTTACCCAAACTTAACTTTCATTGTAGCACGAAAATAGGTATATTGATCAGAGTTTAAAACTTTGAAAATAAAAAAATTGCGTCGGTGGCTTAGTGGTATCACGTATTACGTATGCGGTACGGCTACAACGCTGGGGTCCCGGGTTCGATTCCCGGGTCGGGAAAAATTATATTGGTGTTTTTCAACTTGATAACAGACGGAAAAACATATGGCGAAATATGGGTGCTCTAGTTGCAGCTCTGCCTACCCCTTCGGGGAATATAGGCGTGAGATATGTTTTTTTACTTTGAATCTTTGACCGATTTTTTTCTCAACTAAGAGAAGATTTTTTTTTAAATAAATCTTTTTGTAAGCCGTAATTATTACAACAACATTTGTATAAGAATTGCCCGATTTATTTATCTGTAAACGATAATTTATATTTGTTGAAACATTTATTTCTTTTAAGATTATCAAATCGACAGATAAAAGTAATAGCTACACAACAGTTTATTACTTCATTCCATTTTTTAATAGCTGCTATTAAGAGATGCTTTAAGCGTGAAAATAGATAGCATTAATTTATCTATGTGTGTAACAAATCTTCAAGCCTGTAACTTAGTAGGGTAACTTGAGAGTTGTGATGCCACTTATACGATCGAGTCACAGGTTTCCATGGGAGTCTTCGGGCTAAGTCATTATTAAAGAAGTTGGGATAGCATAAGTGACTACTCTAGTTGTCTTAAAGTATTTAGTGAAAAGTCAGTAACAATAAAAATATCAGATAACTATGTATCGCTAAGTCGTATATCCGTATATCGAAAACGCCACATGCTTTTCTATAATTCTAAATCAATAATATTTTTTGTCTGTATTTAAGTAATAACACTTTATCTTACTAGTATAAATAATATTTCCGTAACTCGTTCATCTTTATTTTATCTTTGTCAAAGATTAATCGATGCAAGATGTGGATCACAGTGTACGGCTTTAGTCACGACGATTGCTTTCACCACCATTTCTCACCCCATTTGTCGCTCAGCGTGTTAGAGATCGCGTATTGTTAATTCTAGTTTGCGTACCGTTTACAAATAGCCTATCATACAACTGTCACGTGTATTATTTGTTTTAATGAACTGTATGAATGATGAATTTGTTATAAATGAACGACACTAAGGAATGGTCGTGCATCGACAGCTCGCATTGTTTCCGCAAAAGTAAGAGTGATGACGCGCTTAAATGGTTCTATGTAATTTTTTGTGCCGTGATTTTCTACTTTACAATGTCATATTCGTATTTCAATTGTTATTTTTTTTTAATATATGTTTGCTTGATAACAAGCACATATAAGGAGGTACAGCAAGCAAACAAATATCATTCATTAAGAATTGATGACAAGACATTTTTATAAAAATTATTAATATTAAATATTTTCCATAATAAGCGATAATGGTGATCCTAATCAGAAAGTTCTGATTAGGATCATCACCATAATCTCTTATTATAAGAGTGAGGACAACGCCATCTAGTTACAATTAACAACCTCTATTTATAGTTTTGGATTTCGAAAATAAAAATTTATGGACTCTAATTCCGCTTTATAAATTTTAATCCCTTCTGAGACTCGTATCTTATCCTTCCATCTGTTTGCTAAAGACTTTAAAAGTCGTTGCCCTATAAGTAGCCGGTCCAACAGCGGGAGTAATAGTTCTTTTGTAGTTTATAATTCTTCGACGTATTGTCAGACGTCTAGACAGTCTATATTGAACTTACATTCTAGTTTAATTCTGCTCAGCGGATATAAAATCGACTCAAATTACTTGGAAATTTTGTCTTAATATATTATTTTAAAATATATCCTTAAAGCTAGTCTCTACATTGCAAAATAGATCATAGAGTCGTTTTAAACGGATTGAAAATCAGGAATTGAATAAAACAAAGATTTTATTTCGTTACTACCTTATCATGTTTTTTTACACATGAAAAAAATTATACACAGTCTAATATTTTAAGTATATTTAATACACGATAAGTCTAGTAGCTGTGCATATTAGAGAGTATTTAAAATTTAATTTCTTATTCATTATATAGAATTTGCATTTAAGCAAATTAATTGAATATATTCAAAAGTTACATAGTCGATGACCGTTTGTCCGTCATGCAAACTGTAGTGAAGGATAAATTTACACAGCGGAATGTTTTATGCGATTCTCTATGAAAGCACTTTCACCTCGCGATGACTTTTGTCCGTGCGCCCATCGTTTAAATCTAACCATAATGTCGGTAAGCGCTTTTCAGTACTGCCTTCTTTATAGATTTGTAAAATTATTGATGTTAAAATTGCAAAGACATGTTACAAATATATTTGTATTATGTTCGTCCTTTTATCTGCCTACTAATGTGGCCGCCATGTACGAGAAGTGATTTAATATAACCTTTTTTATGTACACATATAAAAAAAGATTGTAAATATTTTTAGGTCCGTATATCAGTGTAAAAGAAAATGTATGAGATTATTCTATACGCAATTATTCTAAAATAACTTACGCATAACAATTACACTGTACACACGCATAATTTTGCAATTAACCGGCAGTATTGTCTAATTCTTGGGCTGCTATGTTGTTACGTGCTGGTGAATGTAGTTGACAATTTTTTGTACCTTCGTTTTATTTTTTAATTAACTAAATAATTACGTAATAATAAAAATATAACAAAGTTATTACGTTCATATACTTACATATATTGTATATTGTATTAATTTTTAATTTGCGTAGTCAATGTCATTAAATGACGAGCGATCAAAATATTTCAAGTAAATTATAAAGTAGAAGAGTAAGAGAATTTATGCAATTCCTGCTATTATAAGTGTTTTTTTCTTCCAAGTGTAGAGTCCAAGTCTGCTTGGAGGAGACATACTGAAGCAAGGTTCATTTTAAATTCTATTTAAGTCTTAATTTTAAATTATTTATTCCCGAAGGCATAATACATTCGACCTTGTATCGATAATTAATTTAGTGTCACCACATTTAGGGCTTAATACTTAGTTGTTTTAGGGTTAAATAAAGTTCCAAAACGTAAATGTTGGTATTGAGTACTCGTTTCGGAAAACTGATTTCACCAAAAGTAAACATACAAGGTTTTCTGTTGAGAATTTCTTTTTTTTTATATTGGAAGATTGTGAAATAGTTTACTAATATTTCCTTCAACCATTCCAACTAAGCTTGAAAAAGCTTTTGGTAGGATATGATTTACGACAGTAAACCAATGGGGGATCAAACCCATGTCTCTGTTGTGCATGTCTTGTAGGCCACGTCCTTAACCATAGGGCTATTGACGCTTCATTTGTGCAGGTGGAAAACAAATAACATTGCAACAAAAATTAAATGCAACATTAACAACATAAAAACTACGCAATCAGAATTATCCTTCTATAAAACGTGACCAAATTTTAGATTAACCAAAAAAAATCGATTTTCACTTTTCATCACGTTTAAAAGCGTGCACGTCTCAATACTTGGCTATGCGCGGCGGCTTGCTACGATTTCGAAATTCGAACTTTATACGAGCATCGAATTGATTCAATTGTTACTTCGTTTCGTGAGGTTATTTACAAAGATGGTTATTTATTTTTCTTCTTCTGCCAAGTTGTTGCATCAGACGCATGCAAGCATGTAACCGATTTACCTGAAGAATTTTAATATAGATCTTATGCAACGTCTTATTCCGTTGAAATTGTGCCTTTTTGATTTAAGAACATTTAATTATAAGGAATAATCTGTAATTTATTTTTGGCGGAATTAGTTAAGACTAATTAAATTCATAAAGATAAGTGCCCTTAGTTATACATTGGTTCAAAAGTTTTTATTACCCAAATACTCAGCCCAACTTTTCGATAGATTAAATAGTGATTTGATTTGAGAAATCAATCAAAGCTTTATTTATGAAAAAAAATCGGTTTATAAGACTGATATTACATTTTTAGATTTATATCGTATAATTAAAAATAAAAGTTTTATCAATGTACAACATTTATAAATGATTCTTTTCACAGTGGGAAGCTTGTATGCCGATGTAATTATAGTAAACGGTTCAAATCTAAACAATGTAAATTATAGTACCGAAATCGTTCTGCTTCCTATTGCGCCCGAATACTTGTTATGAGAAAAGAGAAAAGGGCAAAGAATAACAACTCGTGGGAAGATACGACAATAGCTTGGATATGTCACGTTGAGTGTTTCACCGCATTTTCTAATTACTAAATTAATACTAGAACTTGCCAATCCACTTAACTGTTTTCTTAATCATGCTAACATCTTTATAAAAATCTTGTTAATAATAGTCCAAAATAAAGAAACTATATTATTTAATACGTGACCTGCATTATTCTCACATTTTAAATTCAACAAGATGGCTGTATATATCTAATATATCTGTCTCCTATGTTTTTTTCTGTTACACGTTTTGAAGGTTTTTTTTTGTTTTTGGTAATTCAACTTTGTTATTACGAAGTTATTTAAGATCTCTTTTAATCAAATATTTATGAAATTACATATTAAAATATAATTTTTGCTTAATATTTCAGATATTTCCTGTTTTGCTGCTTGCTGCTATAGCGAGGTATAATTGTGAACCCGTTTCCGGCTACAAATACGCTAATGGAAATGGTCCGTCACAGTTCGGGGATCTTTTGAAGCCGCCGCCACTTCCTCTGCCGATCGATCCCGTACCGTTTCACGGAGGGAAACCGCAACGTCATATTAAGGACTTCGGATACCAGTATCAAAAAACTTCACATCCTGTCGTTTCAACTTTTTCACCTTCTTCCGATTTCAAATTTCCCGCCCCTTTTTACAAACAATACAACTTTAACTTCGTACCTCCTCCACAACCTTTTACAACCACTCCTTCGCCTTCCTTTTTTCAAAAAATATCCGGGTGGCTTTTCCCCTCGCAGCAAACTGCTACTGATGTAGATAATATTGGTATAGAACCATTCAAAAAAGATTGCAATCCTTGCAATTTAGTGCCATGGGTTCCAGTGATAAAATATAATTTAGGAGATAAAAATGCCCAAGAAAATCCAACCTACGGCCCGCCGAGTCCGACATCTTTAGCCCAAAACATCATTCAATATCGACCACAACCATTTAACTTCCAGGGGATTCAAGAACAAAAAAGTAAATTATTGATAAGCAAACCGCATATCTCTTATGGTATTCCCGTTGAATCTCATCTCAGTGGAAATCCAAGTTCAACATATGGACCCCCGATTGGTCCTCAGCAAATTTCAATTTCTTCTCAAAATCCTTCTAATTCAATACATTCTTTACCAAGTTCTTCATATGGTTTCCCTAAAACATCGACGTCGAGTTCATTTCAACAATTAAGCTTATCAAACGATCTGCGGAATGCATACGGTGTTACAAGCACGACGCATCATCCCATATCTTATGCCTCGACAGCTGTTCCTTATGAATTTAGTCAAGTTAAAACAAATTTTCCAGCAAACCTTGAAAATAATTTCCCCGGAGTATTACAAAATCAGCCGCCTATAGCAAGCAATTTAGATATGCTGAATGTTTTGAAACCGCCTGGAAATATACAACTACCCAAGGTATCGAATTATAAAGGTTTTAAGAATTCTTATGGAGAAGATATCAGTAACTCTAATGCATTGGATCTACCTAACTCATTTACATCGCTGGAAGCTGCATCAAGTAAAATTAAAACACAGGTGGTGACAAATAATATAGTCAAATCTTTTGAGCCGAATGTTTCCATATCACTATCAAATCCTGCGCCATTTACCTTGAATAAAGGAAGGAATATTCATACGTTGCAACCGGTTGCCCTCCCGAATTTAAGTGTTGCCCCTCTTCCTCCTATTTTCAATGCCCGACCTTTTCGTCCAGTAATGTCCACTACATTCCCAACAAACGTAATGTATGGAATAAATCATATGAAAAAAACGTCCGAGAATATTAATGTAGCGCAAAGTATTCCAGTGGCAGAGTTTGTTCATTCAATAGAATATCCAACTACAATTATTCAATCGCCACTTATAGAGATAGATGCAACAAAGAGTTCTAATCAAAACAAAACCTACAGAAATATACCAAACAGCTATGTGATAGATGAAGTTAGAGACATTACCCCTCAAGCATCAGAGGATCATATTTCATCAGCAAAAGTAAATCAAGATGTTAGTTTTGAAATAACTGGGGATGATATTGCTAATAACCTATATGAAAGTAGTTTACCTACAGAGATGAGACAGAATTCTTACATACCGACGAATCACAGACAAGTATTTGCGGATTTAAGAGGAGTGAAAGATGAAGACCTAGACAGATATCGAACAGAAAGTAATCTTCAAAACATTGATTCCCCGCTGCTTTACTTGAAACCCAGCGCACCACATAAGAATTTTGAAAACTTTGTTCTTACTGCATCTACACCTACAGTAATAACAACTACTCAGAATGAGTATGAAATTTACGACGAGATTTTTACTACACAGGCAACTTATCTATCCACAACTAGACATGGGGATGATACTAGGCAAAATAATCATAAAGATTTATCAACGTCGCCAGACGGTCGAGAAAATAAAGCCAAAATAGTACAAATAATTGTTCCGTATATAACTGAACAAAGTCATAAGGGTAATAACAAAGGGATGCCTTTTGTTTCTGAAAAAGCACAAGCTTTTGTAACTAAAGAAGAGCATCTGGGAAGAAAAGCTCCTTCGAATACAGAGATTCCATACATTAACACTGCTACTGAAACGTCTACATTACCAACTACAACGACTGAAAATTTATCAACGATGACTGAAGAACATGATTCAGAAACAAAGAACACGCCGACAGTGTTAAATGATTTCTACGATGTTAAAGAGCCACCATTCGATATTATTAAATTACAGCATACCATTGACGATTGGACAGAACAAGAATATTCTAATCATTATTCAACGCCTGACAGAACTAGGTCGAATGAAAAGTATGCTAAACAAATTCCTGACGAATTTTTCACCACAGTTAATCCACATCAAGATTACAAAACAACCGAATATAATTATGAGGATTACGACCACGAAGGTTCGAGTAGCGTGCAACATTCTGTGACCGAAACAAGAAATAATACTTCGTCTAAAACAATTAAAGAATATAATGTGATAGATACAACCAGAAGTAAACAATTAACCGAAAAAGGAGAAGACCCGGACGAAAATCAAAAACCGCGTATCTATACAGCGGCTTCTTCTTTCAGGAGTACAACAACAACTCCAGCGCCCTGGGGTTTGATCCAGACTTCTATATCCCCGCTTACCAAAGAAAAAGTTTACGTTGTAACATCAAAGCCATGGAGTGAGAAAACTGAAACTAAGCCTGTTGATCACGGGGTTGAAAGGTTTGAGTCCAAAAAAGTTCTTAGCAATAATTACGAAGATATGATGGAGGACGACTTTCCGTTTAAATCACCAAGATTTTTGAATCGTCCATCGTTTGGATTTACTGGGTCCGGTCCAATTTCATTGGACTCTATAAAATCGGATTCATCATACGGCTTTTCCAAGGGCTGGTATCAAAGCAGTAAGAAATTCTTAATCACTTAAAACTTTTTCTTTTTTTCTTACTTCATAAACTAACTCAACTTCTATCTTCTTACAGTAAACAATTTGCGCAGTCTATACGAAATTGATAGCACGCATTCGTCGGAGGGTCCCGATGACAGAGTTTAAATTAACAAATATGAGGTTTTTATTCTATTATATTATTAACATCTTTTAATACTTTTAAATTTTTGATACAATTAACACAATAATTTAATTATTAATAATGTTTACGTACTCACGTTTCAAAAACTTTAGGTAATTCTTATTAGTTTGTCGTACGTTCGATTCTAGTGGTAGTATAAGATACAAACTTACTTTATTAATGTCTCTTATGTGACGCTTATCAATACTAATATTTATTATAAGGGAAAAATATTGTTTACTATATATCGAATGAAATCATAACTGATAAAAAAATTCTTTCGTCAATAGAAAACTTTTCTTTCAAAGAGTAACCTATTTTCTTATTTGTCTATTTGCTTTAGTTATCTTACATCACTTGTTTACTAAAACAACATAAGATACACAAGTACTTAGTACTCTAACTATATTTATTATAAAATTATATAAAGCTATTCGTGCTTGTGAAATAATACATTCTGTTAACGAATCAGCAAAATAACTGTTTTATAAAAATTGGTGTTTTCAATAGTTTTCTAAACTATTACATAAATGTTCTCGTGTTTTCTTTTTGAGAACAATCTTTAATATTATTTTTAACTACTCCAACTAAACATCTATGCCTTGTTTTAGCAGCCAGTACTATTAAGCTATTAACCGTTTTGTATTAACCTTTTTTGTTTATAATTACAGGATTCAACGATCAATGAAGATTGGAGAAAGGATAAGTGAACACGAATGCCACAAACAAAACCAAATAATTAAATAATGTGGTTGTGTGAATGTGAAATAATAAAACTATCAGTGCTCAGACTTAAAGTGTGAAAATGGCAAAGACAATGAAAATTATTATTCATTAAACTAGTAATAGAATATAAAGTTATTGAACAAATTAAGGAGAACACGAAATGTACGTGTTCTCTTTTATTTGATCTTTATATTTAAATGTAGATGAATATTGAACCAAAGTAGGGTATTGTATTTTTGATTTGTCTATAATTGATTTGAAAATACAATAAATTTTCTTGGTTAATTTTGCAATTTAGAACTCAAAGCTTTGTTAACCAATTACGGAACTGATTAACATTTGTAAATATATCTTATATAAATATATGTAAATAAATGTATCATGAAAGTGTTTATTTTATTTACAAAACTCTTAATTAATATGATAAAATATCGCATAAATAGTAACAATTTTTTTTAATTCAAGCGGGGATAGCTTTTTCAGAAGTTTTCTTCTTTATTTTAAAATATAAAAATTCCATACTCCATAAGGCCACCGTCACCAATGTAACGAAATTCAACACAATTATTGGCAACCTGTACGTGCCTGATGCTTCCCGCATGCGACCTGAAAAATATTTAATAACGATTATAAATTATTGTGTAACTGAAGGACAATTTCTCTAAAAGTACTAATCACAAGGAAAGAAAAAAAGGAACATTCACTAGTACATATTATACAACCATAGAAACTGATTAAAAACATTCTTTATTGTTACTCCTAAATCTTAAGATAATAGTTTTGCAACCGATAGATGGCGTTGTTTTCAATTTTTTTTAAAAAATATTTTTCTTTTTCTAGATTTAAGTTTAACTACAACTTCGACCTAAGATCGACAACTGAATTAGTTTTATTATTCTCATTTTAGAACTTTTGTGATTCTTTTAGGATATGCAAAAAGGTTTTGTTAATTGTAATAATGGACAAATATGTTTGTGGAAAAAGAGGTAAGTTGTAAAATGTAACTCGTTACCTAATAGCGGTCCTAGCGTAATGATCACAATTCCGTTAAAGAACATCTGTATGCCTGAAGCAAAGGGAAGTCTCTCCAAGGGCACGTAGCTCGGGATCACAATGTTCATGTAGACCGTCCTCACGCCCTTCGTCACTCCGATCCCCAGCGACACGAACAACATGCCCGTGAAAGACGTTGTGAACAACATCACTGAAATTTACAATATGAGGTATAAATATTTATGTATGTATGGCATTAAGAGAATTAAGGGATTGAAATATTTCGACGTCCAAGAATAACTAAAAGAATCATATTTTAAACATAATGATCTCAATAAAGATTAGATGTATTTTAATGCTATTTTATAACACGATAGTTGATGGAAACAATAATATCATATACTTACGGCTGCGAATAAAGATGATCATAAGCAAGCTGATTAAATACATAACTCTCGGTGGTTTGTGACACCATTCTCCAATAAACGGAGACACGAATCTGAACAATGTATCTGAAAAACCTATCACAGCCATAAGTTTTGCTATATCCGCCGTCTCAAATTTAAGCATGTCTTTAAGAATTATCGGCAATAATAAAGAAAAATTTATTTCCACACATGCGGCCATCGACAGACCGAACATTATGTTGACAAATATAGGGTCACTTAATAAAGTTAAATCGAAAAAATCTATGAATCTATTGAAGAAACTTTTTGGTTTTTCATCTTTTTCAATATAGAT
This sequence comes from Papilio aristodemus, assembly GCA_016277805.2. Classification (NCBI taxonomy): domain Eukaryota; kingdom Metazoa; phylum Arthropoda; class Insecta; order Lepidoptera; family Papilionidae; genus Papilio; species Papilio aristodemus. The sequence goes on along the minus strand of JAABKM020000028.1, from coordinate 5,456,789 downwards.
ATCATTCTGTTTCGCCTTTAGTTGCTTAACGCTTTCGTCTTCATAGAAGATGTTAATAGAACTTCCCAAATTAATTTCTTGAGATTCCCACCATTTGTAGCGAGACTCTGAAAGAGGAGGATCTGGTGGTTTTTTACTTATATCCGGATGCGAGATAGCGTTCCTAGTTTGCATATTAGTGGTGTTCATCAAAGATCTCATTGACAAACTTTTTGAATGCTGTACACCGTTTTCTATAGGTTCTTCTGGTTTTGGTAGAGGAAAAGAATCTGAAATTTATTAAAAATAAATTGTTAACATTGAATTAGAAATAAGTACTTTGTGTTAATTTAAAATTCCTACCTGTTTGTTTAGAAGAAGTAGTGACACTACCATTTATCAATTCTTCATGGTTCTCCTTGTTCAATGGTACCATTTCTTCTAAAACCGGAGGTTCTTTTAAATACCACTTTGCTGGTCGCAGTAGAAGTGCAGCTGATAGAGAATGAAGGCATACTCCACCCAAAATTAGCACTGCGTATCTCCAGCCATATGAGTACATGAGGGCGCTCATTACCATTGGCATTACGATTGCGCCTAGACCTGTAATAGACATCCCGACGCCTATTGCCCGTCCTCTTTTATCTTTAAAGAAAGAGTTTATTGCTAAAGTGAAAGCCGCCATTACTGCAGCAACTCCCATTGCTGTAACAAAACAATGTATCAAAAACAATAAACTCAAGTCGACAACATTTACTTTATGTTATGTTATTTAACTTACAATTAATAATACTGTACGAAAGTATGAAGAGCCAAAAGTTGCTCGCTATCGAGGTCAGAATAAGTCCGAAAGAAACCATCAATGCTCCAAACACAGCGACCTTCCTGTAACCAAAGCTCCGAAGCACCGGACCTCCGAAGAATGAAAGTAGCATACCAAAGCCATGGTTAAGGGTAATTATTAATGTACCCTGTGTTGCTGTTATCCCTGTTTCCTCGAAAGCCTCTTGAAAAACTAGACCAAAACCAGCGACAAGTGGAAGTACAACAACCTGAAAAAAATAAACACTCAAGTAAAGTAATATTCTGGTTAAAAACAGCATTTCTTTCTTGCAATATTTGTCTATATTCAATCATGTATTAAAATTTAATTTTTATCTTTCTATTCAAGATGTGTAGTCGCAATGTCTATCTTGTACTCGTTGCTGAGATTCGAAAATACGTATTAAATCTTAGCGTCTCAAATATAAAACTTTAGATTTGTTAATCGATAACAGATCTTCATGTAAAATAATTTTTACCGGCAATGAAGAATGAGTATGTACGCTAGTTTTTAGTTCAAGGTTGATAATAGTCAATAATGTAAGAGTTTTCGTTTTCTATTTATAGTAATTACTGATAACATATATATGACTTTCCACATTACACAACTAAAGCATCAAAATTAAAATACTAAAAAAATGTATTAAGATTTTTTTGACCTTGTGTAAATTATATACCCAGTAAATATTATTACACCCTGTATATACTATGTCATTGTAGTTCTCTGTATCAATTAGCAGAAATAATGTCGAAATAAACTCACCCTCGGGGCGAATTTACCTCCGAGAGGATATATTAAATATATGTCTACGGTATATAAATCGTATACGTTAACGAGTGTAAGGTAAATTCACACTTTGAAATTTTCTATTTGATTAATTAATGCTGTACTTACATTATTTAGGGCATAAGCAAATGTTATCACCCATCCATATCCACCATCTGGTGGAACTTTAGTCATCATTCTTGCAAATGTGCACCGGACATTAGATTTAACACATACTTCCCAAAAGTTTCTAAATTGTCTTGCACTTTTTATCTTAGACACCACACAGTTTTCACATTTTTTCACTATTATGTCACTTTATGGTTTTAATTACTTATCTTTTGATTCGCACGGCTTATTGTGAACCTTGTTAAAGGTCCTTGACAGTTGAACTCTTAAAATAACCAGTCATTTCATTAGTCTGAATGCGCTCCAACAGAAGTACCGTGCGTACGCTGTCACAGTGGGACGAGCAATTTGTACAGCGACAGATATTTCTATATTTCTTATCGGTGTGACTTTATTATGTGCCCTGTTATCATACTTTAGGTTTAATTGGCTTAAAAAATATTTACATTTCGCCTGTCTTAATAAAATTATTCTGTTGGTTTTGACGATTCCAGTACAAGAAGCTTCCTAGATATTTTATCTTTTAGTTTATTTTATATTAAATTGTATGAAATGCTGCGATACTGTTACCTTTTTACTGTTATTTAATTTCAAATAAAAATAAAATTCAAACAGGACACTATCTTTACGGTGAAATTATTAAAAAGAGGTTTTATATTTATCTTTAACAGATACTTTATCAAATAAATAACATGCTAAAGTTATACAATTGAAAAATTGTAAGTAACTAATGCAATTATTTCGAGAGTATACAAAACCGATATAAAACTAAAAAGAGGATTACTTGTGTCTACAAGTAATGTGAAAATGAATTAAAAATTTTAATTTTATATCAAATACAATCACACAGCCACGTTTGATATGATAATGAATTAGATCAATCATGACACCAGCTGTAAGATATGGCCATTGACGACAGTGGAAATTTAATTTCATACTATTGTAAATTAAGTTTTAATAAATTGAATGCAAATTTATCAATCGATAATACGGTCACGCAAAGGATTATATTTATCAAATTAATGATTACATTATATACGATCGATGAAATAATGGATTATTACTAAAAATATTATTTTTTTCATTAATATTTATTTGATACATAATAGTTGACTGGACCATGTATATATGCAAGGATTAGTAATATTTATACGGCTGTATAAGTAATGTACAATAGAAATGCATTCCATTTCTCAAGCGTCAACTACTTGACTGGTATAAATATTTTGCTCTTGTTATTTGCGACCTTGTTTTTTAATCAAGTGTTATGTTTACAATGGCTTATGCTATCGAAATGTTAAAGGACAAAATATTGATTTAAACGATAATTAACTGATCAGACTTTTAACAATAAAAGCAACGGAATAATATACATAATGACTAAAAACCTACATAAAGAGCGTAATTCTTATATATTTAGGTTATCTCGAAAATGGCTGTGACTACGTGGATAAAATTATCGATATAGACAGGATTTTATTTTTAAATTTATGTGTGTTGGTAACTTACATGTAAAAATGAGAACTTAAGTAACTAAATTTTTAGTAGCGCCATCTCGTAGCCGTCACTATTAATAGATGATAAATTGGTTGACAAAAATGCAAAAACTTACTGAGTGTTGACGATAGATGGTGTTAAGCAAATATTAATTTATCCCGAAATACAAT
>JAABKM020000028.1:5068421-5083751 GCA_016277805.2 Papilio aristodemus | reverse complement strand
CGCAATCACGAAGCTGTGAGCGGAATGGAGAAGTCAAACGTAAACCAATTTCTATGTTTATAGGCGAACTTAATTGGCGTCTTAGGTCAGTTAACGCAGTGATATTTAATACGTAGCTCTATATTCAGCCAGTAATGTGACCTAGAAATTCCCAGGATGAAATCTTTTATGTGCGATAATGGGTTTGAATCAGACATGTACTAACAGCTCATTAAATAATCAATACTTGTAAAATAAAATACTTAAATTTATCCCATTCTCAATGAACTGATACACAACTGATACACTTTAATGTACACTTTACAAAAATATAATACTAGTACCACGAAGTACTATTTTTCCGCTCGTTTAAAAAATATCAGCAAAAATTCTTTTAATAAAAATGAATACTTAAAAACAATTTCAATCATTAAATAACACAAATATAAAATAATAAACTGTAGTATAATCTGTGGCACAAAGTGACAGTTTTTTTACTCGTTTAAAAAGTATGAGTATCGCAGCAGCGCGACACGGCTATCCCAAAAGCTAATTAGAATCCCGTATCCGGCTTGTTTATTCTCTAATTAGCAAGTGGCTCATTAGAGCTACATCACTAGGCTAGAGAGAGCGAGGCAATGCTTCATTCGTTTTAATTATATACACTGCTTCTTGTGTCTTATAATTACCGAGCACAATTAAGGGACAACATTTTAATGCTTATCTTGTACATAATGGCTGTTTACAGAACGCATTAACGTTCGCTTCGGAAGCCTTTATGTACTCCAGCTGCTTGTGTACTCCTTGATGTTACATGTCTTCTTTTGTTTTGATTGTATAGATATTTCACAGAATAAAGAAGGAAATGTATATTCAATATAAATTATGATGTTTTTAGTTTTAAAATCCCTTATCAAATAAATCTCGGTGGCGCAGTTGTATTACGGTACAGCATCGATAAGGTCTTGGGTTCGATTCCCGATTCGGGTAAAATGATATTGGGTTTTGTCAATTAGATATTAGCCCAGAGTTTGGAATGTGTGCCCGATATGGTGATAAGCTCGTCCCTTATGACTTGGGACGGAAAAACATATCGTTAAAAGTGAATGTACTAATTGCACCCCTGCCTACACCTTCACTGCACGCAGGCGTGAGGTATGTTTTGTATAGTGGGTTAAATCATCAAAACTTGTTCTCAGGCGCTTTTTGTAGGTAATAAATAATTTATTATTTTTTTTTATAAAATATTGTGTTAACATACTGCTGTCGTGTTGATCACGCATTCTTTACTTTATTAAATGTAAGATATTAGTGATTTTAATTGGCGCAATTCGTCACTTTCAAACTAGTTAGTGCGTTATGTTGTTGCTGTCAATTATAATATATTGTTTAGTCAGCCGTGTTGTTGATTGGGCCGTTGAGGTCAAAATTTCGTTGTATTAATTATGTTTATATCGTCTCCGTGAAAACCCAATTAGTAATTGTACAAAAGTATAAAGACATTGTAGAGGAGAATTATTTTATTTAATTACATTATTACACCATGAAGAGGTCGAAAAATATCTCTCCTTAAATTGTTACTGGAGACTTATTAGTGTTTGGATTGGATACAAATATTTAACTAAATCTATAGAAAAATATTGCGAGGTAACAATAAATTAACTTATAGTACGGTATAAACAGTTAGTGAGTCTTTTAGTTTCGATTCGTATTTGTTCTCTTTCTCTTACACAAAGACTTACAACGATCTTGTAAGCAACATTTACTCTTAGAAAAGGTAGTCAAATAATTGATTCCTCGTCTCTTGATATGAATAGATAAATTTTATTAATAACTATCGACATAAAGATAATAATAGCGGACACGTGCCAGGTTGATGCATTTGCATTAATTAATTTTAGCTAATTAATAACCTGCTTTAATTAACGAGGCTGTTAGGACAATTTAATCAGGCCTGATTGGACTAGCGGTAGCCGGTGACAGTGCCGGCGTGAGGTTTCACCTGCTATTATTAGGTTTCGTTTAATTATGGATTTATGATATACATTATTTGCGAAAATCAATTTATCGTATTACTTCGTTAATCTACACTTAATTATAAATTAAACACCTCGTTGGATACATGTCACACTATATATATACGGCTATATATATACGAGTTTGTATTATTTTTGTGATAGGAGTGAAAAAGCAAACGTATACCTAATGTTAAATGACAGATACTTTATTAAATTGTATTTTCTTAATCAATCTATGAGAGTAATTATTGAATATTTGTTCACAGTTATCTCACGATTTGTACGAAATTTTATATTCAATATAATTTATATTTTCTTAAATTCATTTATACATGTTTTACCTGTAAAATTGTGATTTTTAATATTCTCTCATTGCCTGTTTTGTCTATCTTTTTCAAATATTGTATGAATTTAAACATTTTTTTTCAAACAATTGTTTTTAAGTTTTTTTTAGACTAGACGAGGCGATATGTTCGCCTAAGATAGTGTTATTTCCGAGACACACGGAGCCAGCGGGCGCACTAATTGCTCCGCCCCAGCCCTAGCCGGTCGTCTCTTCACCACGCTACAAACAAATTACCTCGAGAAACGGATGTCGACGCTGCGTTAGGGTTTTCGCTTAAAAAAATTCCTAATTACCATGTTACGTTGACTTGTTTTTTTTTTTTTCAATTTAATGAGCGTTTTACTGTTGTAGTGTTTTTAAATTTTGCAACTGAATATAAATTATTTTAGTGTTTTAGATATTTCTTTCTCAAGATGTCGTTAAAAAAGTTGGTACTGCGCAGTACCGACATATTTTTTGATTTTGTTTCTCAACAGATAAAATATAGACAGAACTCTAGACAATTCTAGGCAAAAAATTATCGAACAAACAAAACAATACAGAAAGTATAAAAATACAACATTGCTAAAGAAATTACAAATAAGGGAATGTTACATCATTATGAACTTAAACTTAATCTTATAATAAATAACTTATCTTGTCCTTACCGGATTGTAAAATAAATAAATTTAGAAATATAAAAGGTCAATTTTCTTTGACAGACAATTTGTTTGACGTTTGTCACTTAGTAATTATCCATGCTTGTTGTTTTTTTTAGCATTTTATAAGCCTCAAATGAACAATGAACAAAGCCCATTAAGTCGACGGAAGGTTACGATAGTTATGTATTTAACGTGTGATACTGATTTAATAGCTTAAGAATATGTTACGCGCTTATTTTAGAAATAACCAATAGGATTCGAAAAAATTTATTGTATTTGACAGACCTATTATTAACGAAGGTTATAGATATGTTATCATCACGCTGCGACTCTTAGAAGTCGAGCAGAAAGATAAAAAGATATTTGAGATGGATTATAATGTGGGTAAGGTTTGTACCGTAGGTGAGTGAAATCGTGGAACAGAACTAGTAAAGTATGGTTCTGAAGTTATAGTTTTATTCGTTTTAAATGTCGCTTAGACATTGTACCGTCGTCTGTCGCGAGCCCTGTGGGACGGAAGGTCACCAGTAATTAAGTTGTTGGGGGCATGTTTTTCAGCGACGTCGCCTCTTCCTCTTAGTACTTATTTAATTACCGTCGACTGTCACCACCCGTATTCTTGTATAAATACACGTCCAATGTCTTCATTTAACGTCATTCTGTGTGATAAATTAAATTATGCATTCGACGATGTTCGTTGCAAATTTAAAGTTGCATTATAAAATCACTGCCGTACCATATCGTAAAATAACTACCTCGGTGGCTATTTGTATTACGGTACATCTGCATTTCTGAAGTTTCGGCTTCAAATTCAGGGCTGAGCAAATTGATATTGGATTTTTTTAACTAGATATCAGCCCGGAGTTTTGAATTTTTGAAAAAACACAGCGAAAATTAAGTACTTGTAAGTTTTTTTTTTTTAAATTGAACGAACTATTAGAATGACATATTTTTAGATATTACATTTTTTTATAGATCTACACAAATTTTTGGAATAATAAGTACAATATTTGCGTTGAAAACAAAGTTTAAAAGTTTTCCTCATAAGACCCGTGGTGTAAGTACTCTAACAGTAAGGCGTGTTGTAGTTTATTTTTTTTAATATACATATATAGATAAAAATCTAAACTTTTGTACATAAAATCGATAACATCATGCACTTTATAATCATAATAATTTATACAAATCTCGTGGGAAAAAATCTAATAATTGCTATTAAACCAGCTTATGTCTTAATATTATTGATTAAATGCATATTCATTTGACTGTTAGTGTTAACTAATTTTCTGATAATGCATAGTAAAAATATGATCAAAAAAGTTCGCAATGACGTCATTGTGAATAATACATTTTTTACATTATTATCGAGTGATAAATATGTAAAAAAAATACTTTGGTTTTATGAACTATATTAAAGATTCTCACACGTTACAGTCATGTCCATGATATTTAAGGATTGTTTATCAAAGTTTGTCATTTGTTTGTTACCTTTTTTTAATCGTAAGACTTTCATCAAGCTTTACTTATTTTGAGATTTTTGCCCTGTTAGCGTTCTACTAACATTTCGATTTCGAACTTGATTAAAGTCAAACAGTATCAAAGGTAGCATGTGAAACGGGAGCCAGCAAAGCAATACGTCCAAGGCACGTAATTAGAAAGTCGTTTCGCATACGCTCCACTCATTAGGAGCGTCCCGTATGACAGTGCGCGATAACCCGGGGTGGCGTGACTAATGACGTAGCTTGATGTATTTGTTTGTCAATACGGCCGCGTCCATCTGACAGCAGATCATAGCATATTCGTTGCGACGTTCCTATAATTTATTCATATGACATCGCTTGTACTAATTGGTTAGTATACATGGCGGGATAAGTAGTAATCGCAAAAGACGATGATATATTCCAAAAACGTCACGTTATAAATCAAAAACATCCCAGTTGGGACGTCACTTCTAATAGTAATAAATCATCGTAATTGATATAAATACCCTTTACTAAGTCTATATCCTAATTGTAACTATGTCGCTTCAAAAAGACGTCAGATCTTCGTTTTACGATGTAATTCCTCAAATCAAAACCAAAATTTTATTTTAGCCAATGTTTTATATACTTGCACCGTGTTATTGTTAAAGTGACTTTATTAACACTAACCTACGAGGTCTCCAAGAACACGAAATAGGCTGTTAATTTATTTAATTACGAGTTGCAAAAATATCCTAAACGAAATTTGTTGACGAAAATTTGAATTATTCCCGTGAAATTTAAAACCGGCAATAAAAGATTAAAGCGAAGGAAGCACTCAAATTATCTATACTTCCCGCAATTAAAGCCGAATTAACTAACAAATAGGACAGTGTTAGAAAATAAAACTATATGCCAGCTGCGAAAAAATAATTCGAATTATAAATATTTTTCTCTTCAATGTACTTCCGCATTGAAATTCATAAATGATGAAAGCCAAAAATTACTTTCAAGTATTACTTCCAAAAGATAAAGTTTTAAACGAACGAAAGAATTTTTGGACGAATATTTAATGATCTTTAAAGTATTAGTTATTTTTTTACTGCAAGGAGTCGAGATAAGCAGGACGTATTTCTAATGTTTCATGACACATCTATTGATAATTTTGACGAGTTCTTTGTTCAATACATACTTTTATGAAAGAATTATTGAACGAAAGATAATAATTCGGTGATACATTTAATTATTTTCGTTAAGCAAATGTCAATGTTAAAATTGTTTACAATTATAATTTGCGTATAGTAAATTTAATACTATATTTTTAGGATATACAGTTTGATTTAACATAGACAGAGTTCATCGCCATCCTATACCCAAAGACTTAGATAGACCACTGTACAATGAGGTCATTTGTAATTAATACTGACAAATAATATGTATATTGACTGAGCGTGGATATAATACTGTATTAAATTTTAAAATAATTGAAGTAATTTGGGCGTTAGGTAGAGGAAACAATATTTTCGATCGATTTCATCGTCTCCCTAATTGGTCTTACGCCGGCGGCTCGAATGCAAATACTCTGTTATTAGGCAGGTTAATTAAAGAGTTATCGGTCGTAATTAACCCGTTTCGGTACAGTTCGTGTGCCCATGGCTCGTATGAAACACCACTAATTAAGAAATTCCTCCTTCATTACCTCAATTAGATTTATTCACGTCGGGAACTAAAGCAGCATACGCTTCGAGTTTTCAGTTATTGATTTTCGTGGGAGTTTTAAATAATCTAGGCCGACATCTTTGTTCGTTCACACATTGATATGAAAAACTAGGCGTATACCTATGGTCTCATATACACATATGTCGCTATTACTTCTTACCGGACCGCCATAACCCCATATTGATTTTCATTTTTAAAATAAATTATTCCTTATTCTATTTACACAGACGATAGACACCGGAACGTAAACAAAGAAATGTTATATCCCTAAAATTGCTTGATATTTTAAAAGGCCATAACGATAACATAATGACAGAATGCGTCGAGACTCATTAACAACGAAATCATCTGTCGATAGTCAAATGTTTATGATACTCGAGGAATGTCAAGTAAATAATATAATTGAGGACCTAGGAATAGGCAGAGATTATGAATTCGTTCTGTATGATCTTTTCCTTTCACGACTAGATATGTTTTTAGAGAAATAAAGACAAAATGATATTCGTAAACATGACTAGGCAATTTACTTGTGAATTTTTGTTTGAGTAATTTTTGCGGAAATATTAGGGTTATTTTAAATAATTTATTTTTTAATAACTCTAAATGCTTTTTCAACATAGTTTAGTATAAAATAATATAAAGATATTTGATATGAGCTAAATAATTCGCCAAAGATTCTTAATTTGATCCCATAAGTTACTATCCTGATTGTTTTTCTATTTAATTTGTGGTGATAAAATTGAATCCAAGCATATTATTATTCACAGTTTAGTAGTTATAATGAAATAATCATTTACATATTAAGTTTCATAATTGTTATATTTAATCAAGTAATTATATATTTCATTGATAAGAGATATAATGTATTTAATTTATCGTTGCATGTGCCGTTGTCTTAATTACATTGACGTATATTATTTACATTCGTTATCGAGGCGACCCGCTATCTGTGGAATAAATAGATCATAACATTGTTTGTTATATGTTGTTAAGTCTAAAAATATAATTGGATTAGCTAATCTTAAACTTTCTTCTCTTTAATTCAAGAGGTTATCTATTCCTTACTGTTATTTAAAGACTAATCGTGACTAAGAATTAAGCGATAAACACTTTTAATTAAATATATTATATTTAAAATGTTTTTCTTTTATTAATGATTAAGGATGCGGTCTACGAGACACATTCGTCTAGTGCCGTGAACCATGTACTAGCCCAAGCTTTTTCAAAGTTAAAAGAAATATTAGTAAATTATTTCATAATTTGCTAATATTAAAAAAAATGAATAATTAATATTGTTATTATTTAAACGAACTGTGTAATATCTATTAGATTCTTTGCTTCAACAGTTATATCTAACGTATCTTCAATGTTTTTTTGTCATCAAAAACATTTATTAAAGTAAAGCTCAGAGACTGAGCAGTGAAATTGTTAAGGAGAGTCGATATTGATAACCTCCGATCTCTATTATCGTGTTTGCATCGCCAACTAAACTTTCAAGTGCTCGCCTGTCATCGTCTCCTCGGAGCTTTTTCAATTTCATCGTCGATATGAAAAAAGTTGACCTTTTTACGGGCACTTATCTAAAGACGTCCGCTCACGCAATGCCTATGCGTAAAACAGGACAGATATGAAGCTTTATCTCTAATTATACCAATAAACTTGAAATATGTAAACATAAATGAGCTTTTCTTATCTCTGAAGATAAGTGCTTAAGTTTCTTAAGGACTATTGAGTGTTTTACCACAATATGTTATGTAAAATTTTAGAGATAGTGATCGATTTTTAAACAAGTGTCAATCAAAATATTGGTCTTTTATAAAAAAAAAAGATTTTGTTGCAGCTTGTCTGTGGTTATTTATGCGTAATAATGACAACTTTTTGTAACTTAATTTTAAAATAATATTTCAAGGACTTGATTAAACTGCCTATTTTAAAATTAAACTATTTATAAATGTGCTTTTCTATTTTAGTCTTTCTGGTATTAAAAAGAAATGGAGGTCTATTTATTTTGTAAGCTGGAGATGGCGCATCAAAAAATGAGGCCTTCCATTTATTGGCTATTAAGCTCCGAGTGTCCTCATGCTGCCAAACTTCGTAACGATGCCATCGGTTAGCGAATTTTATGCAAATTCTGTCAACTTAACATTAAGTAGGGGAACAAACTGTGTCCACTTTTTACTACTTTGGTTTCGTGAGCCGCATTTTGTATAGCTAATTTTTTTAAGTTTTTACTTCAGCCATTTTTTTGCCCTGTTTTTAATAAGAGTAATAAAGTTTGTTATTAATAATTATTAAACGATTTCTATATTTATTATTATATTCTCTAAAATAATAAATATATTTTTAATGTAACCTAACTATCGAAGCTTATCTTTTTTATTTTAGTAATGGAAGTAATTGATACGATTTTGTATTTTTATAAATAATATTGAATTATAGTTTTCGTGCAGAATGTTACAAGTTTGTTTAAAGATTACAATTGTTAAAAGTAGGAAGCCACGCCCACGTACAATCACAACGAAAACAACTGATCAAAATTCCACAATCATTTGTTTTGTTTGACCCGGTGTCCTTATTAAATTAATGAAGATTTGTTTTCTTTCGCGACGTAGGCGCAAACTACTTGTTAGTACGCTTTCGATGTATCTTTATTGTTTCGTACTTATCTAAATTAATGTCATAGTTGACACGTGCTATTTTTAAATGAATATTGACGTAAAGTTGGAGGTCGAACGCGGAATACGAAGCGGGCAATAAACAACAATACGTAAATCGATAAAAACATCGCTTTATATTATTGTAATAACATATTTTACACGACTTAATTTACTGATTACACTAAATAGGAGAAGACCTCATATCTGAGGGGAGTGAGCAGCATTAAAATCTAAATAAAAGTAAATATACAGTTTTGTCGGCAGGAGCAGTAATAATAAAATTCTGTAGTTTTCATATAACATTGAAAGTATATCCATATTACGACTGGCATATTAGAAGAAAAAACCGTATAATCTGTAATCGAAAGAGGTTTTATTGTTTCCAATACTCGAATGTAATCTATGACGTTGATTCGCAACGAGGTTAATACCCTCCTCGCAGAAAGTGCTCATTTCCTCTGATGGTGTGCACTTCATTCGCAGAGTAGCAAACACGGGCCGCTGTAATGAACGGGCGCTGCGTCCACCGGCCAGCACGGCAATTTGAACGCTCAGTGGTCCGGCGCGCACCAACTGCCCTCGAAATTACTACTGCTCTATACAGTTAAGCGATATTTGCCATCTTGACATACAGTGACAATCATTCAAATTTATAAATCGATGGAAAAAAAATCAAAGAAAAATATATTTACACGACATTCATTACTTGATCGGTAATCTTTTTCCTTTTTTTAACCAATTGTTTGGTAGATTTAAAACATATTGTATTTAAGTAAGTTAAAAAAACAATAGGAGTTATTTTACTATCGTACTAATAATTCTAAACGAGTCAGAAAAAAACAGTCGGCGTTCCGTGTACCATGAAACAACAACAATTAAATTCTAACGAGAACATAACACCGAGCACTATACGATTACAGGCGACACGGCTTTGATAATCGCTGAACTATCGAATGAAGTGCACATATGTATACAAGTGATGCATTTCAAAGTGCCCGTGCGGTTGTATGCGTGCTTGCTAATCATTGGTACGGGAAGTTTCGACTTTCAATTTAACGGAATTAATAACACCTGAACCTGACTCCTAACTGTTTTGTTGATTACAAAACGAGTGTCAAGTTGTCTTTGTCCGTACTATTTTTTTTAATAACTACGTGGCGCATTTGTGTCACGGTACGGCCGTATAGTTCTCTCGGGTTCGAATCACAGGTGGGCAATGTGATATTTGGTTGTTCGATTCGAAACCAGTCCGGAGTCTGGATTTTGTGCTCAATAAAGCAATAATCTCCCCCTTTTCGCATCACGATGCAGATACATAAGGCCTGCTTACCCCTTCAGGGAACACAGGCGTGAGTGTGTGTTTAATTTTAATTATATTTTTATTACATAAAACAAACGCACACGTGTTGACATTTGACACGTGTTAATGAGTCGGTTTTAAAATTGGAGCGTTGGTAAAGCAATGGAGACGTGTTGTTCTGAATTCGATTCAATAATATGATAAGTCATGATAATTTATATGTTGTTTGCTGATCTGTCATTACCTACATTTAAAGAAACCGGAATCATTATTAAAGCAAAAATCACGTACCTACTTATACTAAAATTTGTTGACCTGGCCGATGACAACAATCCAGTTGGTTCTTAAATACTTTCAATTAATTAAGATTTTACTTTTATCTTTGAGTATTTTTTTTAAATCAAAAACTACTTTTGATAATTTTTTTTTGCAATTTTAATATTAAAGCTGAGATTTGTGTATTTTAGTATCGTGTTGTAAGATTTTTAAGAAATACTGTAGTGATTCCATTTAAAGAATCACTATGTAAATTTATAACAAACTTATAATGTCCTTTACAAGCAAGTAAGACGGTCTCTAATAGTACACGCTTTGACGTCAATCTAAGTATTATGGATACGTCGGTATTTAGGAATCCTGGATTAATAACGGACATTTCCGGGAAATAGTCGTCCGCCATGACATAATATCGACGTTGTTTATCAGCGCTGTATCTGTTCGTCAAACAAGTCGGACGGGACAGGACGTCGTCCAAATTAGAATGCTAACCCGAGCATAGTCAGCCGCCAATTTGCGTTTTCGCCAACGTTACCCGCTCTATTATTGAAATGAAGTACTACGTTCGTTTCCTATAAATTCTGTAACATTAATGTAACATTACATTACTGATAAACAAAATTTAACTCCTTCATCTAATAGGCAGAGATTTTTGTTCAGTATTTTATCTTTTTATTTAATTTAATTGATGAACGCAATAATAGTATTTAAATATGTCTCTTTAGTATCTCACTGTCTTAATTTTGTATAAAAGTTTGACTTTAATCATATGTAACTGCGGTTCATCTAGCTGTTAGAAGAATCCTGTTAGAATGTAACAGGATTCTAAACATATTGTTAATTTTTATATCATTTTATAGTAAAGAGAAAAAACATCCTAAAATATTTACAATAATATAAACAATTTATTTGTTTTTATAATCTAAATTTCATCGCGAAGTTAAGCATAGGAAATAATGGAGTCCTCTACATTTATTTGGTACAGGCTTAAAATATATTATTTAATTTAAACTTTTATTTAAGTGTGGTAGCACAAAATATTCGTTAAAAATCAGACCTGCGCCTTTTGAAAACTTGCCGCGTATGCTGTAGAGATTCAATTAAAACCGTGCATTCATCATGGGGCCGGACAAATGGCGCGGACTTGTTATTCCAACGGCGAGGGTACAAAACTACTAGGTTTGATCCCTTACACTTTTATATGTCGATATTCAATCTATTGTCGACAAGAGCACACGGTTACTTAAAGTGTTATTAAAATCAATGAAAGTTAATCTAGACTTATGATCTAAGTTATCAATTTTTTAGCTATTTAAGTAAAAAGGTATCTGATGAAAATACCACAACACAGTTTAATTAATTTTTTAAATTATTTTTTGTCTCAAAGTTAATTTAAATCTAGTTCAGCTTTACTTTGGTCCAGGTTTCTAGGTATTTTATTTATATACACAATTTACCGTAAAAATTGTAAAATTTTTAACATGATTCCCACGAAAATATTATGAACAACCTCGGTTATCGAGGTGATTCGCCGAAAGGTAAAGTGTTTAATTTTTACCAGAAACATACCGTTTATAGTTCAAGTATCGGCAAATCGAATTTCCTAGTATTTACAGAAAGCATTGGTTTAGAAGAATGCATAATAGCCGGAAAAATGTCAACCGTAAGTGTATTAAAGTTGGGGCGGCTTGCGCTGCGTGCCGCGGCTGATGTATAGCCGCGGTCGGCAAATTGAAAACAGTAGCAAATGGCCCGATCGCGGCTCGAGCCCTCCTCCACAGTGGACACAATTCTCTCTAATTTTTTTTAACAGTTTAGTTAAAAATATTCAAATATTGGACTCGTTGAAAAATAATATGTCGTCTCTTTTCAGTGGTAATTCAAACAAAGTTTGCTATTTATACTTTGGCATTACTAAATTTGACATATGCATTATAATAATACACTCTATTTATACATATATTTAATACAAAAAAAATTAAAATTATGAAGTAGCAGTTTTAAATTGAATATGGAAACAAAATTTAGTAGTTTTTTTTTATCTTCTTGTAATTGTAATATAAAATAGAACATATATTCTATGAAATAAAAAATATTTTATCATATTGCCACTTGACGTATAAAAGTATAAAATAATTCGTCCAATGTGGAACAGTCCTACCATTAGAATTGTATTCAATATAAGGTTCCGTTCGCGCAGAAAATGGTCGCTAAACGTGTAGTGCGGCAGCATTCACTCGTAGGGAACCCTACGGCAAGAAATATATGTTGTAAACTGTACAAGAAATTCTAAATAACCTAAAAACAGCAATCGGTATTATTTAGACAACAAATGAAACGATGATCAATGTATTGGCATTAAAATAATTTCAAAAGATCATGTATATTTGTAATCACTACACATTAATAAATTAAATGTATTTAAAACACTAGTAACATTGTATTATTTACATAAATAAGTTATACGGTACATCAATGTATCAAAACACACAATGTTATTGTTTCTCCGGACGAATAAAACAAATCTTATCAATACTAAGAATTACCATTCACTACAAACAGATTCGAGCAAACTCTTGTTGAATTTTCAGGGTAAAGAGAATAACACCGCAAGGGGTGCGTGTCCCTCGCAAATAGTTAGATTATATAAATAAGGCGCTCTGAACAGTTTAGGCGATAGCAATCTGCGGCCGGACAGGATGGGATCGCCTCTGCTCAAATTGAGTGGGGCTTTACGTATATTTTTTTCCTTACAGACCTCACGCAAATTTTACTTTGTTTCAACCCTAGCCGAGAGACCAGTGTTTCTCAAACTTAGATCTAATTTATTTTTTCAATTTTATTTTTATTTGATATACGAATAAATGAAATTAGAAAATACAGAAAGAATTTACATGGCTTTTGATGAAATTATTAATAAACAAATATGATAATCAATAGTTTAAAGTATTAAAATAAGTCTCGAATGTTAAAATCAAGATGCAACGATATCGTTGTCAAGTTATACCCTTGTGGAGTATCATTTACAAGTAATTTTAATATGTTATTGGATTATGAGGCGACGTTGTCGGTCAGTGTAAGGTATATTCTGCGGTTAGTGTGGCGCGGTGTGGGTAAGGCGATACAGGCGAGACGCGTCGCCGCCCACGGCCAAACTGGCTAGAGTTACGTTTCTATCCAGTTTACTGATACGTTACAAATTGAGCCGTCGACACTCGATACATGCGCCGCACTGATTTATTAGAACAAACTTTTGATCATCGGTCAATACTCAAATTCGACTGTTATTATTTGTTGTAATTTAAATAATATCAATTGTTTATGTTATGTGATGTGATCGTTAATGGCGCAAATGAAGCAAAATAAAACAAAAAAAAATAAATGAAATTTATTAATTAGTACATTAAACTACCATTCATTTATCAATTAATTAAAAATATTTTTTTTTAGCCATTATTTGTTATAATGTAATAAAATAAATCTTTAAAATAAATATCAACTAAGAAAACCTTAATAGAATTCTGCAGCTAGAGCGGCGCTCTCTTTGGCGCACACTCACTGCTTTTCATATCGTAAATTTAAACATGTATATATTTGGACCCTAAACAAAAGGACAACTTTTTAACCCCCCACGAGTGATTACCAAATTGCCTTGGAAATAAACCGCGTTTGGATATTAACAACAAAGATCTCTAGATTTTTAGGAAAGCTTTTTCCTATTACGTTGTTTTATCTCTACCCACCCTGTTACGCTTATAAATTTTCATGAGAGTTCGTTGTGGTAAATACTGCAGAAAATCGTAGTTGTAGGAATTTTACATATTTAAGTTTGTTTCTAATATAAATATCCAATTTTCGTTGAGAAATCCTTACAAAATAAGAAATGCAATCTTGCTAAAGAATCAAACGAATTGCGGGGCATCAGCGGTGTCCAATTCAAATGGTACGAGTAGGAACAGTGGTAGAGCACGCACGGGGACGAGCGGGGACGGCAGCCAATCAGCCAAACTAGCTACACAGATGCCTATCACTAAACTTTCACATTCAAAGATTTGTTTCTCGAGATTAAATCAAAGGCGAATTACAGTAGCGAAAAAGAAATATAGCGAGAGTCCGGCGCAAGGGCGGGGTGTCCCGCTGAAATTGCTTTTCAATCCCTCGGACTTTGGACTTGTAAAGAAGTTATTACCTTCCGAGGAGATAGCGCGGGTCCGGCGATACGGATATATGTCTTTTTCATATGTAATATTCCTTTTTCGCGTTTTATTAATGGAAAATGTTTCGTGGGACACTGCGGCCGGCTCTCGCCTCCGATATTAAAAAAGCCTTTTACAATACGTGCTATATTGTAGCGTGCCACCTTTCTAATATAAGAATAAAATATGTGCACTCTGAATTCGCATTTGACTTTCGATCAAATTTAAACATCTTAATATCATACAAAATACTACTACTACTACACGACTTTTTGCCTCAATGGGGTTGTCAGAGGAAAAAAATAGTTGTTTCAATCCTCTATTTTATAGAACTTATTTTCTATTAATTAGGACATTGTGAGATCAAAAAAATTGCTTCTTTTAATTTTAATGCAACTTATAAGAAAGAGGTAATGAGTAAATGAATGTAATAAAGTAATTTTGACTCAATCCCACAGTAAATTAGTTATTAATTTCAGCCTTCCCTATTGTACTTAGTCTGTATTGTGTACGCTACCTGTGTGCTCTGTCCGTTTAATAATGATGCCTACTCTAATTAAGTCCACTACACCAATGTTTGGAATTAATTAGTGTATTGTTTAATTGGCATCTCTTGTTATCTGTTTGTTTGGATTATTTATTCATTAGTGGTGTTTGTGACAGCAGCTGTTAAGGTATAATGTTTCCATGAATTCTATTGTGTAATTAATATTTATTTTAATAGACGACCCTATAGTG
>JAABKM020000028.1:5017046-5050995 GCA_016277805.2 Papilio aristodemus | reverse complement strand
AAAACATTTAAAATAATTTATTTTTAAAAATTCTTTTCTAAATATTTAACATTCAAATAATTTTTCCATTAAATTAAATTGTAAGTTTCCGTTTATGCGAAGATGGGTTTACAGGGTAAGTAATAGGACAGAATTATTTTATAACTAATTAATGATATGACTACAAATAAAAAAAAAACAATATTTTGAAGGAATAATTGTAGCATCATCTCATGTTGTATTGACATCAATCGATGATAAGTGAATTCTACCTTAACATTTCATTAGTTCCTACTATTTGACACTAGTCAATTTCATAAAAATAAATTTATAATTATAGTCTACTTTTTATTGTATTGTTTGGTTTTAAATCTACGCGACACGTTTTAACAATAGATAACAATGGATAACAGCAGCCGAAACGGCACTTGTTGCACAGTCATATGACGATCTCACGGACCACGGCTGTAAAGTAAACATTTATCCTTTTTTATTCATTTGTCTTCTGTTCCTTTCCTGTTTTTCTCTTCTTAACTTTTCCTTATGATTCTTTCTTCCTCCTATACGCCACATAAGACGTAATGTTTTTGTAATGTCAATGTTTACCTCAGAGAGGCATTTACAATTTCACTAGGTTTGGTAGTAGAGCGGCGAGAGCGCCTAAATCTAAGTAACTAAGCTCACCGTTTCCCTCGGGAGGCATGGCTGCATGGTTGTTTGAGAGCCGACGCTCGACTCAATCGGTAGCCATTATCTTTATAAATTTCTAGTCCTTTAATACTATTTCTAAATACTAATAACTTGCTTTTTAGATTTTAATCGTCACTATAAATATTATACTGAGTGCCGTCATAAATGATAGTAAGTAAAAAAGTTGGAATAAGTAAAATAATAATGCGAGTTAATTACTAAATAGCCGTCTAAATTATAATTAAATGAAGTGGAAGTCACTCGATGGGCGGTAAATGAATGAATTTATAATTGAATGACTCCCCACAAATAAAAGCAATTTTCTTACAGCCCTGCCCATGGTGAGCGTAATTTAATTAATGGGTCGCATACCTCTGATTAAAACTATTTCTATCGACCCTGCGCTAACATCTAAGTCGCCAATCGAACTTCTTATTTCAATTTCACTACACTGTGCTTACATTTACACTAATAAGTGTTAATTCAAGTTTAACCAAACTGTGGTGATCAGTGGCGGAGACACGATTGTCTTTTAAAAACATTACCCAATATAAAAAATCAAAATTTCACCCATTTTGTATAGCTTAAAGTATAAATAGTACACTGTTGCCTAACAAATAGTTTAAAAAGAAAATATCAAGTTCTCTTTTCAAAATTTTGATTTTGATGATTTGGGGAAGCACGGAGTCCAAACATCATAAGTTAATATTTATATATTATGTGATTATGTATTGTATATGTACTAACTCACTGTTCATTTCAATTTGAACACAAGGTATCGCGCCTTCTTTAAATAAGATGGTTAATGTCCAAAAAAAGTTCCTTCATTAATATTTACAGCACGTTCTAAAGTCATTTCTGATTAGGAAGGGCAATGTTTGCAATCGAATAACATTAGGTTGAAAGAAACTGAAATAAATGCTAATATTACACAACGAAAATACCAATCCCATAAAGGGCCATAAATAAAACATGTCGGCCGATACCTCCGATAGCTTTTGTCTTAGCTAATAAATGTTTAATAAGAATTAGGTAAAAGCGGCACTTTCATGATCACGGGATAGTTGATTGCATTAGAGGAGGGCTGCATAATGTTATATCGACTCACGGCTTATCGTTTTCCACACTTTATGCATTTTTATAAAAGTCTGAAGGTTGTCTGGAGTGGATGTCAGATAAAATTTTATAGTGTCTTGGCGCTTATAAAAATAATTCAGTCAATTATTTCATCGAACACTTAACTAGATCGAGTTCGTGTAAGTGACGCTTATCTCTTAAACAATTTACTAGGATCATTTGAATTAGAAAACACGTTTCGTCGTACATAGATTTACATCTCGATTGAATTTTAATTGCGGTAACGAGGGACTGCACTCCGATAATGGACTAAAGTTAATTATAAAAGGCAATTGATTTAAAAGGAGTGGTGTCGTGGCCGCGGTATGAATAACAGAAAAAGTTTTCAATTTCACTAAAAGGGACTGGTTTGTGTCTCAGAAGTCTCGTCTGGTTATCGGCTTGTAATGTATGAACTTACTCGCCGCGGCTTTTATTTTATAACTCACTTCACGTAATAGGCTGCCGGTTGCTTTAATTCACTTTGCCCCTTGCCGTGCGAATCGTTTACTAATTTTGCGCGCGTCTTTGAGGATGTGTTAATGGAAACGATTTCGTGGATTCAACTTTATTTTTTAAATTCATTATAAATTGGAACGCGTTTACCAAACTAATTGCATAGTAATAAATATTTTTTACAAACATTTTTTTTATTCTCTCCATTCTTCCAGAGGCTGCTAAGTTGTTTGTAGAGTCGGACGATGGATCAATAACACACTGTTATGAATTTTTTACAATTGATACATCACCCTATTTAAAATAAAAACTTCTTTTTACTACTAATTAGAAAATGATTATTTTTAAATTGTAATTATTATATCTTTTTCTTAGTTATCGTTTTAATGAATAAAATTGTTGGTTATTCTATTGAAATGAATGTGAATAAACGATATAAGTTTATCATTAAAAGAGAATAATTATAATCTATTGATAATCTAATGAGATGTAATTTTTATTATTATATTTAGATATGTACATCAAAATACTATGAGATATGCATCAGTATACCGGGAAATTGTGCATACTCAGTAAACTTATTAGTGTCAAAGTTTAACATGTTTAGCGGGCTACAAAGACAGCTTATGTTTTCGCCAAAGAAAGGGTCGTGTGTTTATTTCTTGTTCTTGTAACTACATATTAGGAGACAGGCAGAATTTAATGTCATAAATTCATCCATAAACATGCTTCATAAATTATCATGACAACGATTTGGAACATTTTACAACGGCCATCAAAGATTCTTTACGATCGATAGGGATGGTGACTGCACCGTCTCATAATTAATTCGAGACGTTTGTTTTATAATGTAATAAAATATAAGCAGAATCGGTTATGGACAATTTTACATCTTTATCGACGTACGACGCTGGCGTAATGCCCGGGGATATTTTTTTTACTTATCATAAAATGTTTTCAATTGTATTAGATATTAATACGTAATAGCCTATGATCATCGTACAATATAATCTTATTGCTTTTGTTTCACATAAATTATTATTTATAGTTTTATTTTAGTTAATTATTTTGTATTTAACCACTGCGTTCGTAACGGTTCATCTGGTTGACATACGTTTTAGCTTCGATTGTATAATGAGTAAACATATTAAGTGATGGTATATTTTTTGATTTACGTTATTATAAAAAAATCTAAGTTATGTTTATATTTTGAATAACGAAATAATTATATTTTGTAATCCGTAATTAAAATAATTAAGCTTTAACCGTTTTAAATTATTGAAAGAAAAATAATACATTTATAACTTTCAGTTTAAAGGAGAAAGCTTTATAAAATATGATTTGTTCGATCCAAATTGAGTTGGACATTTGAAATAGATAAAGCGATAGTTTCCAGTTATAGAATGAAGTTTATAGTTTTGTTTTTGGCAGTTTTGACGGTACCTCTATCTACTTATTTGTTCCTTCGACTGCATCCGAGGTGGAACTTTTAACTTCTTCGACGTATATTCCGCGGGGGCGTCATACACTTCCGACATGAGCTATTGTTTGCTTCTTGCATTTATTTTTGCATCACTTTTTTGTAATATACGTACATACGTATATTACCTAATACACGTCTTGAAATTATATTCTTCCACAAAGAGATATCGTTTTGATCTAAATGCTTTGTATCACCATTATTGAAATCTATTGAAGACTTTTCTAGATATCTTATAAAAATAATCTTCTTTGAAGACATTTAACGTCCAAACTTCTAGTAAAAACCTTTGGTAGAAATAAGTTTCGTTAAATCGAAATTTATTTTGGGTTAAATTGGTAAAAAACAAGAAATAAGATTATAATAATTTAACTTTATTTTTCGGCCACGGTCCCAGTCTTCTGTCGTACACCCTTTAAATTGATTATAGACAGATAACACTGCTCCATACATGAAGACTATTTTAGCCCTTTCCATAGTAATATTGGTGGTGGTTGTAGTATAATTAACCGACATAATAATAGAGAGATGCAATCATTTAAGTGATAGAGATCTCGGTGTTGTTCGGATCTCCTTCAGGTTTGTCTGCGAAGAGACACCTGAAAACAATAAACACGAAATTGCCACAATAATCGGCCCTCATGATCAGCTCGGCGGCCGTGAGACAATGGCGCAGATTACGCGATAGGGGCTTAACTGAATAGCAGCTAACTCGATTATTCGGCCATCCGTGATTGTGTTTCGGCCTATTAATATTTGAATTTCGTTATAATATTGCGGCGGGCGAGCGTCGGTAATCCAATATGCCCCGTTACGGTATTAACTTGATCTTGATTGAAGTGCGTGTGTTATGTTTAAGAGTATTGAGCTGTTTCTAACTACCGCCTTTTAATTAAAAAACTTATATAATGAATTTATGCAAAATACTATTTTGAAATGAAATAAGTTTTAAATGATTGGCAATAATCATTGCAACTCATCGTCATAAAGTTATAAAGGCACTCGCCATTTCGTTATAAAGGCAGTTATTAATATATTTACGATTACTATGTTTTACAGTTTTATGTTTTGCAGACTGGTATGAAAAGAAAGCAGTTTTTTTTATTATTATTTTGTAGTAAGAAGTTGTTCGTTGCTTGATGCAAAGCGTCAACATCCTTACTCGTTGAGATAATGAGAGAATATGCACGATTTAAGTAACAATAGTGACGGAAGCCTGAAGGCTGTAGCGCGAGGGTGCGAGGAACAGGCACCATCGCTAGATTAAAGAACAACTTAAAGGAAAGCAATCTGCTAAATAAGTGCCGCCCTCCTTAAATCGCACGGAAGTATGCTCTACTACGTTTTGAAACTAAAACGCATTCTAAATTATAATAACTAGGATAACATTGACGGTCCTGGATACTCAGTAGCGATGAAATTTAAATGGTATAATTTAAAAAAAATATATGATTAAAATTATATACTAATAAACTTAATAAACCATTGATAATAGAAAACCCAAGTAGAGTTCATTTATTTATTTTGTAAAATAAAAAATTAAACTGTTATGTTTTCAAAATATTTTTTGAGTCAATAATATAATAGTGCGTACATTTGTGTCATACTTTTTGTGCTTAATACTAAAAATAGTAAAAGAAAAACTTCATAAAAACGTTAAGTAACGTTTTATAAAGTATCGTACAGATAACCATTACAAATTGGAACACTTTCCCCAATATCTCGACAGCGGACAGCGAAAATATCGTGGAGCCACATCTTAAAGTAGCTGTAGTTGGTTGAATTATTTAGCTCCTCGTCTCGTTACTTTAGCCGGTGTTTCCGCAGGTGTGTGTGGCAATCATATTGTCTCACCCGCACGCCGGCCGGGAGGCGGGTGAGGGAAGTGGGGATCTCGGATCTCCCCAGTCGCGCTTATTCTTTAATCTCGCTGATGAATTATGATTAGCAAAGTGCATTCAATCCTATTAGTGTTGTCTGTTACAAAAATGCTTCGTAGATTTGTTGTTCGCAATACACGCTACTCAATAGCATCCTCCCTTTGTTGCACATAAAGGGGACTATTTTGGTAAAGCAACTAGTTACTTAGCCTTGTGCCGTGTGATCTTGATACAGAAATGAAAAGATTATTCCTTGGAAATGTTAGCTATTTTTATACATCGATTTATTAACAGCTTCGAAGTATTTAGAAGTAAATGAGTTATTCAAGAAACTGTTGCATTATTTCATTTGTTAAACTGGGTTTAAATAAATTAAAAAATTAATGTTTCTGAGGTGCATTTGCAAGTACACAAACCTTCAAAATAACCTTGAAAGATAAGGAGGTAAGCAAAACTAGCTACAATATAAAGCCGACCTACAATAAGGGCTGAGAGCGACCTTATGCAACATTCTGCGGAGGTCTCGTTAATCTTGACACAAGAATTACTATTTCTACAATGGTATTTTAATATACGCTTTTTTTAGCATTTTTTATAAATATAATAATATGATTTTCGCTATGAATCGTCATAAACTTCTCTATGAAAATTAATAACTAGTATAGTAATTTATTTAAACGTAGTAAGTCAATAGATATTATACATTTGTAGGCTGGTGAAACTGCATTCAAAATGAAAAAAGAATGCATTAAAATTTCGCCAAAAGCGAAACAAAAAGCTTTACGAGCGTTGCAAGCGCGGCGGCGCGTAATAGCTCGCCGTGGGACCACAAACTCCGATTATCCAAACAGAGAGCTCCCGAAACACGAAACAGCGCAGTGAAATTTTAACGTGTAATTGATTATGAAGTTGGCCACTAATGGGCGAAAATAGTTTCTAATTTGGAGTGCGGCGGCGGGTAATTGGTCTCGCTCGGCTCCGTGTTAATCATTCACGTGGCGTGGACGCTGCGTCCCTCGCGGCCCAGCTCACCCGTCCTTCAATTTAGCCTGCATAATACTGGAATCCGAAGCTGTGTCCGAAACTCTAGAACTTTCGAACGCTTTGAATCTGATACTAGTTATCTGACCCAAGGGTGAAAAACTTAAACATTGCATAACTAAAAAGAAAGTAATCGACATCTCCTTATACCAAACAGATAAAAATACTTTTAACATGGTAATGTGATTCTATGATATTTAGTATTTTTTTTTTCTTACGGCTACTATTTTATTTTACACTATATTGAAATGTTATGGTCCCCTAATCACAGTCGACACTGTATTAGCTACGTCACGTTTCCTCAACCTATTGACGGCACAATCTTTAACTTAGTTGTACCGGGTAACGGATATCGTATAAGTAATGTTGAAATAATAAGACTTATCGGCCCAAGCAAGGAAAAAAATTACATGTACGTTACAGATATAACTCTTTTCTTCGCTTAGGTCATTATGTAGTAGGTATCTGAGTGGGGTTATTCTACATTGTCGTATCTTTGTAGACTATAAAATGAATGAAAAACTCTATTAGTATCGAATAAACACCTCGTGATTTGCTATTGAATTAGTAAAGGTATTATTTTCTTCTTTCAGCTCTTACAAAATTCTGAAAGTGTATGCAGTGCAATATGCTAAAATTAAAAATAGGTTTAATGTAGCTACAAATTGCCGCCGATACAGCGGTATAGGTGGAAAAAATAAAAACATAAATAAAAATTAGACAGCAGTAACTGAGCGAAGCCGCCGTCCTTTGACAGCTCGACGACACCAACGTGAAAACACTTTCCTATAGTTTTATTCTCCGTCCGATTGACGTTCGTTAAATCCTGATTCGTGCGTATTGACATTCGAAAGTCCATGCTAATGGAAGGCGTGAGCTTTTTTGCGTCTAATCTGTACCGTTGCATTCGGCACGGTTTGTTTTCGGAGTGGCGCGGCGTGTCTCTGTCACCGCTACGGACGGTAATTATTCACGAAGCCTTCACGGGATTTACGTGGAAAAAGTCGATAGCGGAGCGATCGTGCCCCACTCTATTACCGTCATCGAGTATCCGAATAATTCGAACCGAATTATCCTACGAACGGAACGTCGGGTAGTGGTTTTGTACGTTTTCACTACAGTGGAACATAAAACACATTCTTAACTAAAAGTAAATTTATATTTTATTTAACATATTATTTTATACGGGTATATTTCAAATATTGGTATACCAAAGTCCATTATTCTTTTTTAATTCACTTAAACAGTCAAGTTCTATTTAACACGACGCCACTCGATAGCTGATTAGTTCCCGGTATAGAATGAACAAACAATCGCTGACACAATTTGAAGCGCAGCCTGCATGTTTCCGCCCAATATCCGTATCCTATTATTTATGGCCGCCCGATCGGGGCACTCTCAAAAACATACAAAACTGAGCGACTCGAGCAATTTGTCACGGGGGTCACAATGCTCCGTATTGTTTCAACCAGTTGGTTCTTAATGCCCATTCTCATTGTACCAGAAAACTAGCCTGCGTATTGCTAAAAACTTTTACGCTCGATGCATATTAGTGGGACCTGAATAAGACGTCATAGGTACGATACTCAATTGTTACAAATCGAAAGAGTTTTCGAACGATTTCTTTTTTCGTTTTTTTTTTTCTTTGACTTATTCTCAAAAAACACTGACTGAAACGTTTGGTATCACAAGTTTCTCATATATTTAAATTATTTATCAATGCATTGTGTTACTTTATTTTATAAAACCAAAGTGATATTACCACTTTTAAACAATATTTTATTAATTTGAAATTTCCCTATTGCAATTGTTTTGACTTTCGATAAATGGACTAAAAAAAACTTCCTAGATGACTGGCAGTCTGATACTAAACAAATATAGAACAGTGTTGCAGTCGCCGTCAAAATTTAATTGAAAAATGTTTGTATTTAAAGTGTTAATTAACCGTGACAACGCTCCGCGGTCGACTTTATTGCTTAGTACGGGGCTGTTTTTTTTTTCGTTCTCGCGGCCCAAATTACTGTTTTTATTGCCATTTATTCGATATTTTTAAGGTATATAATTTGTTATAGTTCGAAAACCTCGGGTCGTGTTTCACGTTGTTATTGATCGGTTGACTAGTTGTGCTAATTTTTTCGTGAAATATTACAAGCGATAAATTTCATGGTTCTGGATTTTATGCCGTAATACGAGACGATCTTATGAATTGTTCCGCGGATTGGACGTGATTACATGCGATAAGCCACTTTTATTGACGCTTAATAGGTACGGATAAACTTTGTATCAGATCAATTAATGTTTGAAATTTTATTAATAATTATAGAAAACGACTTAATTAGGAACTTTTTTCATTTTCAACTTAATTAGTCTACATTTTGTTTATTATAATTATCAACTGGCACTTCCGTGTTTTAAAATATTTATTTCCAGATATATGATTATTTATAACATGTTATCGAAACCGTGTCAATCTATTTCATAGATATGATCGTTACACTAACAATATATTGTGTGTGTGTCTAGTGCGAGAGACGGACGCCGCAGCAAGCTAGCGGCAGTCCAGGGCGGGGCACGCAAATGTTGGCCATGGAAGTGACCAAGGAGGCCCGTGCCTCCCCGCTGCCCGCGCCCGCGCAGCCTTCCGCTACCACCTCCTCGCAGCAACAGCCGCAGCCGCAGGTACACTATTTATGTATTCCACTAGAAGTGTGAACACCCATTTAGAAGTATTAACATCTAAACGAGTATTCATATAACTTTGTTTATTTTCTTGTTAAGTATGATTCTTTTTTTTAAAAAAAATCGTACAAAACCTGCTTGGGATTCTATATTTAATAAAATTGAATTCAAAACCAAGCATACAACTGCAAGAATTGACAATACTGTGAACTCATTCTGCATTTATGAGAACAAAAACAATAGTTGAAAATAAAAAGTTAAATTTGACAGTTAATTTTGTAATTACAATAAATTTTTACATAAAATGTCTTCTGCGCAGATCTGTGCTGGGTGCAGTAAAGTGATCACTGAACGGTACCTGCTGAAGGCTCTAGACCAGCTGTGGCACGAGGACTGCCTCAAGTGCGGCTGCTGCGACTGCCGCCTGGGCGAGGTCGGACACACCCTGTACACACGCGCCAACCTCATCCTGTGCAAGAGGGACTATCTGAGGTAACATTATGCACCTTTAAATGTTACATTTACTACGTTACTTTAATTTGCAAATACATAAATGTAATTATCAGTGTACGGATTCAGAATATTCAATCCTTAATATTTTGGTTAGAATGTTGTCATAACGTGTTACGATTATTGCTTATAATAAATTTTAATGTATTTTAAGCAATAATTGTAACTTGTAAGTTATATTGTTCAAATACGACAATACCCACAACATGTGACGCATCTATGATTTAAATGTATTCTTTGTTTCCTACGAAGGACACTTAGTCTGGAGCATTAGATCATTTGAATTTAAAAACAAATGACGTTAATCATTTTGTTCAGTTAACTACTAGCCTAAAAGTGTACTAAAAATATCCTTGTTACTGATTCACTTTTGGACTTACATGAATTTATGAAATCATTTAAATTGAAATAATTCATTAAATTACAAACAATTTTTAATTTTAAATGTCGATAAAGTAACAAAATGAATAAGAATAAAGAAAGATAATTTAAGGCAACAACGACGATAGTTTTAGAGTTAACATCGCTATGTCTGCTTTAATATAATTTGTATCCATCTATACCTCATCTATTTAGATAATAACCATTATGTTACATTATGCTGTGTCTTTGACAGGCTGTTCGGCAACACCGGCTACTGCGCGGCATGCAACAAGGTGATCCCCGCCTTCGAGATGGTGATGCGCGCACGCACCAACGTCTACCATCTCGAGTGCTTCGCCTGTCAGCAGTGCAATCATAGGTATAAACATCTGAAAAAACCGTAAATAGAAAACTCAATGTCCAAAAAATATCTCTTCATCCTTTTCTTCGATGTCCACTTTGCATACCGTTAAATCCCAGTCGGACGCAAAACCTCTAAGTATTGTTATATATGATGCAATTATTAATGGTAATAGTAAATTCACGTACATATTTCTTCGCAAAAAAATGTACATTATAATATCTCCCGGTAGAAAGCAGAAGGAAAGTGTACGAGAATTTGAGCTCTTTACTTGTTTTTATCTTAAGAGATGGTAATTCATATTTTTACTTAACGCTGTAAATACATGCAAATGTTCTGTCACAATCAGGGTTAATGAACTGTGATTAGCGTTTCATCATTCGTGTATACTTACATAAAATTATTGAGAATAAGTAACATAGGAAAATTGTTAATAATCAAGTTCAACTAAAGACAGTCACGACGACAATATTGTATTATTTATATTTTTTATTTTATATTTTCATCCATAAATATCAAAGAGTTTTTAAGTTGGGAAACTTTAAGATGTCCCGAATTATTGCGACCTTACATTCCAGCTTTCGTTTAATTTTCTCACCTGTCACAAGCGATTGCGGCCGTGAAAATTGAATGGGGACCTTGGCTGTATTGAATACAGGTCCGGTGAGGAAATTTTCTTCTACGAGCGAGATAAAATATTTAACAGAATGTAGAGAGTGAAAGAGACAACTTACGAGCGGTTCATATAGGTTATTCAAAGCACGAACAACAAACAAAATATTGCGATTAAATTTTCCAGTACATAAGGCAACCGTATGCAAGGAATATGTTTATTACATTCTCATTCTCGTCAAATATTTTATTTAATACCACACTATTAAATATTATATACTTGAGTCTATATAAAAAAATAGCACCGTTTTTTTTATATCTTCATAAAAGATCCATATTTATCGTTAAACGCCTGAACCAAAATTTGGATTTACACTCTATTAATAAATGACTATCATTTTATTAGGTCTGCCTAAAAGTCCCTTTCGCGTTCTATATTTAAATAAATATAAAATATATCTGCCATACCTGTGTGTCCTGGGTGGTAACTAATATACTGTGTAGTTTCGAAGACGCAATTTTCACCGGACTTTGTTCGCTTAAATAATATAGAGGCCGCGAGATTGGAGCCGCTCTGAATGGTTTATACGTCACTTGTGGACCTTTCCAGCGTTGCTAGCACTCGTGCGACAGTTTCACCCAATTGTATATTCATTCGACTGCTCTTTGAGTACGGATTTCGGACGTAAAACATTCCGAGCAGAACGCCTAACGCGATATGAGAGGGTACTCTTTACAATATTTAAGAATCGTCCGGAATATACTAGATACGTCCCGTTTGGTGTAAAACGATTCTTTAAATTATAATAAAATTGTGAAAATTCTAACATAATGAATACTAGTTTAGTCTTTACATCAATAAAAACCAAAATAGTAAATAACACCTTTTATATACCTACATACATGAAGTATAACACACAGGGTAACCACATATCGAATATTAGTGAATATTGAACAATGAACCGCTAAAGCTATTAAATATCACGTGCGAATCAATTTCGTAGCGGGCAGAAATCTGAATCCAATTTGCGGGCTGTCGGATCGGCGGGGCAGCCGGCAGATACCGGCCAGAATATCGCTAAACGGGTAAATTATTTAGTAGCTATCTATCTCGCGGACGCCGGCGTACAGCAGAGATCGCACGCTGCTCGTCCAACGTACGCCAACTTGCCACTGCCAACTTGTCCCAATCTGTCAGCTTTAGAGACGCGCTTCTATAAATTTTACGGTGTCGGAGCGAAATTTCGGTACACACCCATCTATTGCTAAATATTATAAATGAGATATATTTTTGTTCCGTTATATTAGTCATTTAAGCTTGTACTACGTACGGGTTCATATGGTTCAAGACAATAGTCGAATGACGGCACTTACATTCCAGCCTTTAAAAGCTATTTAGAGAAATTGTTGCAGTATTGAAATCGGAACAAAAATGACCAAGAAAATATTTATTTAAAGATTGATTGCATATGCGAAACTGTACGACCAAAACGTGTAAAAGAATATCCGTAATTAATAAGTATATATGCGTAAATATATGAATATCATAGAAACGGTAGTGTTACCTCAATGAAAAATGTCAGTATAGGGTAAAGTTTTTAGTCAATTTATTTACGATGAAGTCACTGAGGCAAAGGTAAGCAGAGGATTATGGACTTAAAAATAATTTAAACGGTCTATCACAGTGCAGTGAAGTTTAAAGCTAAATTAATTTAATTTCTCAATTGGCTTATCCTCAACTATCGACATTAACTTATTAGAACAACTTTATTTTCGAGTTAGAAAACATACTTACCTGTAATTTTTTTAGTTTACATTAGAGAGAATTCATTAATATTTAATTATTATTAATGTCAAGTCTACTCTAGAACTCGGTGTATTTAATTTAAATTAGTAGTGAAAATGGCTATGCGCTAAGAATAAATTATGCGGGGAACAGTACTATGTTCGTATTTATTATAGAACACAAATTATTTAAATTTTTAATGTTCGCAGCAATCTAATTTATTATTGATTTTATTTAAACTAATCTAAATATTATTTCGTAACATATATGCATATGTTAAATTTTTGTAAAATTCATTTGGCAATAGATTTTAAAATAAGAACACTAATCTATTTAATGGTCAGGTGCTAAGTTTGTCAGATTGAGACGGCAACTAAATCGGCGTATCAAATTTTGTTAGATTTTATCGAATTTGGGTCATTGTAATCCAATAAGTAAGTCATTCAATCGACAAATGGAAATAATCGGCGTTGACTCATATTTTTTTTAATTACATTACGACATAACTTTTTTTATTTATTACATTGTATTGCTGATAAAACGATTTTGTTCTACGACCGAGAGAAAACATTTAACAGACACGTCCGCTTACGTAAAACGTCAAACTTGGCGTCGACGGCGCGACACAATGGCCACTCGCACAAAGCTTAACTTGCACCCAGTCATTAAAATTTCGTTCTACATCTTTTCCATTACGCGACTGCAGACAAAAAATTGCAAAATAAGAAAAAAGGTATAAACCCCGAAAAACAAAAGTCGGGGATGGGGAGAACAGGAAATAAAGTTAATTAAGAGCGGCGAAATCGACTGAGTTGCGGTGGAAATTGGCCCCTTAAAAAAGAGACATTTGTAGCCGGAGCTATTGCGCTTAATTTTTGTGACAAGTGAAACAAAAGAGTTGGCGGGGGGAGTGGAGGGAGGAGGAGTGGGGAGGAGAAGGGGAGATAAGGTCTCTGTTATCGCGGGCGGTTCCGGCGGCCAGCGGCGAGTCGAAGGCGATACCTTTTGTTTTGCTACATTGAGGGATGTGCGCTCGCGTGACGTTATCTACGCTCCTTGCCCGCGCTGACCTCTCCACCCGCGATACTAAATTTTATTTCTCAGACATTTCTAGCTCCTTTCCTGCCAGACTTTCAGTTGTGTTTTGATTGTATCTCACTAGTTACTTACTATTTAAATAAATTCAACCATTCAAACGCAAGTGTGTTTTTTGTTAGCTCTCAATCTTTCAAAACTTATTTTGATATTCACCTGGTTTGGAAAACAGTGAATGTTTAAAAAGTTGTTTTTGATTGAAAAATAGCACTACCAAAATAAGCAATAAATATAAGCAATTTTCGACGTTATGTTAAAAAATACGAACTGTTTGCCCACTATTATAGCACAATACAGAATATACATGACAATATACGTATTTTCCTGACATAATTGCATTCTATCTAGAGAGACATAGTTTCTTATAGATTTCACAAAGGTAAACTTAATTTATTCAAATGAATACAATACAAAATGTGTCGCTAACTCGATTTACGTGGAAGCCTTAATACCGCGTGGGTATGGGGCGCATTAGCCGCGCCTGCCGTGGAAAATTACTAATTGGATCTTCCTGCACCCTGCCCACTCGCTGAATGTATTTGACTTGTGCATCCGACGTTACAACTATAAGTACTTAATACAGCATTAGTATGATATAACACAAGTTTATTCTTATTACGATGCTTGTAATGAGTTTATTTTTATTTTTGGATACCACAAATTGACAAACAAATTCCTTAATTTTTTAAACAGACATCTTTTCATTCGTCGTTTTTTTGTATAGAGATTTTTAACTGTGATTTCACATGATAACTATAAAAAAACTAAAAGCTTTAATGATTTGAAATTCAATGTAATAGTTTATTTTTCTGCTAGTTGACTGTCTTCTAAAAGTTGGGAAATACGTTTTGAGCAAGGAAAACTTAATCTTAATGTAAATGTACTTAATGAAATTGTACTGTAAATTCTACGAAGTATTTTTGTTATTTAACCTTATTTATACTTAATCATGACTTAGTACGACTGATTGTTTGCTAGTTCATTTATCAATATGTTCAAAGTGCAACAATCAGGAGGTGTCAGCGCGGAGGATGTTTTGAAATTAATTAATTGCTTACATCCGTCCATATTACGAACAACATCAGAGACAAGGAAATGACCTTTTATTGCAACATGACGTGCAAATATAAAATGTGTTATTGTGATACGATTTGTTGTAGATATTTATCGGTACATAAAATGTTTAACCTTTCGATACGCTTTCAAAATCATAGTAGAAAACTCTACACAAATTCAAGCAAGCATGTCGATTTATTTTTGATTCAATAAGATACGAAATGAAACTACTTATTTTTGTAGGCTGTAAATTAAAATCTCGGTTCTGTACTTTTGAAGCGACAAAATTAACCATATTATATGTTTTACAATACTTCATCAAGTAACATAACCTTAAATTAAAAGGTTGATTGGACCGTTCAATAACATTTTAATTAACTTATATTTCTTTTTGTTTGGTATTGTAAACTAATATTAAATAATTGTTCTCAGATTTTGCGTGGGCGATCGCTTCTATTTATGCGAAAACAAGATTCTCTGCGAGTACGACTACGAAGAGCGGTTGGTTTTTGCAAATATGGCTTACAATCCGCCGCCACTTGCCCACCTTAAACGGCAAACTACCCATCTTTCTCCACCACCGGTAAATATAAAACAACAATACACATTGCAATAGACTTAAAAAAAAATAAGTAAAAACAAAATTGTACACTAACCCCCAGTGAAGCAGTTATCAGGAAAGATTTGTGATTTAGAACAAAAGAGTTCTAAATGAGATAATGTAATTATTTCGTAAAAGAAACGCTTCTGATTTACAATATTAAGGTGGATAATATAGTTTTATTTTTCGGTATTAAATACAGTATTATTTCAACAGACAAGCAACGCGATGAGCCTAATGAATGGATCGAACCGCTCTGGAGACATGAACAATAACATGTCCGGCTCGAGCGCGGCCGCCTTCGTGCCCCCGCCGCACCTCAAGCCGCTCGGCCTGTCGGCGACCAGCTGAGACTACCGCGTCTGAGATACCGCCCACCCGTACGCCAAGTATCACAACTAAACACGACAGCCAGAGGACTAATGTCGGTCAAATGTGACGGTGTTTGCCCATAATTATAACCATAAAAACTTTGAGACTAATGTCGGTGAAAAGTGTCGGTGTGCGGAATAAACTTTAACAACTTTAGCAAAGTGTTGGTGGTCAAATTAATTGACGTTGGACAAACTAATATAAATGCTTAACAGTTGTATCAATAAAATATTTATAACTATAATGTGTTAATAATATACTATGCCAAAACAATTTAGCTAACGATCTCGGTATCTTGGAAGTGATTATACCTTCTCTATTAAAATATGATAATGTTTTCTTTATTTGTTTCTGATCGAGAGGTGATCTCAGAAGGGCAGTTCTAAATTAAGATAATGTTAGTAAGTTGTATATGTATCGGTTTCATATATGACCGGAGTAGGTATGCACGATGTAAAATTGTCGGTCGTTGTATTCTAGTGCTGAAATATTTAATGTTTATGTAAATATTATAAACTTTGAAAATTTTTATTTAGTTTCTATGGTAGAAATCACTCGGTTATGTCTTAGCGAATTAGAGTTGGGTTAGTAGAAGAGGTATGTCGATCAAATATATTTATTTTTATGACGGTCGTTCATATATTTTTGGCTTAGCCATACATTTATAATTTCGATCGTCTCTCACTTTGTTGTTTCATTTTGTACATTGTAAATCACTGTTAAGTTTCTCCATGAACATTGTTATAATGTTTGTATTATTTATGTAAATAATTTAATCAACTAAGTAGGTAGTCTATTGTATCTAATATTTAATTAAAATTGGTAAATATTAAATATATGAATTTAGCAAAATGTGAAAAAAAATACATACATGTTTATGAATATAATTAAAAAGTGCATAATTCGAAATAGTTCAAAATAGTTTATTTAGCGATATTTTAAATGAATCTTTGTACATGTCTGCAGATGATTTCTAATTCCGCATTTAATTAGATAGAATATGCATTCCTAATTAAATTAAGATATTTCGATGTCTCCTGAGGTCTGCGCGTTGTGTGCAAATTGTCAAATGATCGTGTCCTGGTTCTATTTTAACCAATGATTTGACCAAAGAAGTAGCTCATTAAATACTTGTTCAATATTTTCTGCTTTTTATTTATAATAATCCCCTAGTTATTCCTTTTAATTTTCAAATGATGCTGTCGAATTGATAGATTTGTGAGAATTTGCATTATATTAATAACATCGCAAGTAGCTACGACAATTTTGGAAACTGCAAGTTATAAACTCCATCAGACCGATTAGTCTTAAATAAGATCAAATTACAGCAAACAATAAAATTAGAACAGATAATTTTCAACTTGATGGGTCACCTTGTTACCCATCTCCTGGTTACCTTGATGCTAATATAATACAGAAATTAAACCCTAAAAGAGGAACCAAAAAATCACTCGTGCGTCAATTCTTAACTACTCGTTCCTCATTATTTATTGCACAGGAAACAAAATACAGTAAGAACGTATTAATTTACGTTGATATCCTGTTGAAACATATGTTTTCTTAGAATTAGTGCACTGACGATTTTGTTTATGTGAATAAGAGAATATTTTCTTATTATAAAACGATTTCGTCGTCGCAAAGTATTACGCTTCATTGCATTCCCTCACTCAGGGTAGCGGATAGGAAGAGATCCTGATTAAAACATTTCTGACGAATCTCTTTCTCTTCTGACACATTCATTTCAATGTGTATTTAAATACACGATAACAGATTTAAATTTAAACTCTACAGATTATCTTAATTTTTATACCGATAAACTATTCGCATTGAGTATCAAAACAAAGTTGAACAATGCAAGAAACGATGGCATCAATTACAGAGGTGAACGGAAATTTGAAAAGGTCCTCAACAGACCGCTAAAATTGAGACCATACTGATTCTATTTCTTTGGCGAATAATATCGTTCCCTGCATCACTTGTATTTGCTCGTAACACGTATAGTTTATGATATGGATGGACAGCAAATTCATTCACAATCATAACTTATTAAAAGAGATATTTTAATTTTAAATTTAATTAATTAATTTTGAATGCATGTATTATTTAGTTAATTATTATTCTAAGTGTGATTTAAATTCATAACTCAGTTACTCAATTCGTTTATTTTAAAAGGGAAATATTTTTGTGCTAACGCTACAACTAGAGCGGACGTGAAAAGAGAAGAAAAATCACCCCAATTTCCCGGCACCGGCCGCCCTCAGCGTCGGCAGAACGTGGCCCGATAGAATTGTTATCGATACCATCTTTAATTTCAACAGTAAACAAAACCTCAGATGATGTTATAGATTAAACAATTTTTACTGAGAAGTTTTACTTTTCGATTGGCATGAGATAACAACTGCTGCGGTCATAAATTCTTACATGCAATCTGTAATTGCTTCTGAATTTAATTTTGAACTCGACTATTATATCAAAACATTGATCGACCTCCCACTTTACATATTTGTGAGAACCATTTTAAATAACTTTCATTAGATTTTCTTATATTTTTGTGTATATTTGTAAAACTTTTAAAAACATAATATTTTGATCTGTGAGTACAGGCATCGAAAATGAAGCGTAAATAGCGGTGTGACGCACAAACAAATTTTTAAAGGTAATCTGTTCGAGCGTGAAGAGCACAATGAGGTGCGTAAAATAGCACCGACAGACGCGACAGCCCACAAATCAAAAGCTCTCGATGAAAAAATCGAAATTAATAAAAAAGAATACAACGTAGGAAGCAGAGCGCACACCACTTGATGGCTTCTTGCAATAATTTCCGTTTTCAATGAACGCGTTTTCTTTTTCTTATCACCGCACGAACTAGGATGGTTGGGAATAAATTGAAATACAAAATTGATTGTTGACTTTTCCCGGCCGCTTTATTACTGTCATAAATAGAAAAGAGATTGAAAATTGCCTACAGACGGTCGCGCCGCCGGATTCAATGATTCCGTTATTATTTCTCGAATTTTTTTACAGCATCGTTTTCCATTTGATACGTTAATGGCAAATTATACAGCTTTTAAAATATAATTTAAGTATAAATAGCTACTTATAATTTTTATTAAATTGAAACATTCCAAGTTTTTATTTTATTTAATACTTTTAATGATATTGTTATTACTTCTGTCAATTTTAAAGCATTTTAATTTAATGGTTTAAGGCCTATGAAAAAAAAATTAAAATATGATATTTAGATAAATAAATAAACGAAATCACTGTTCTATCAGATAACAAATGTCTAGTAAAGCAGTATTTTCTTTCGGACACATCCAACAGAAGCATTGTCTGTAAAAGTTTAAAGATAATGGAATTGTAAGCGTCAGACATAGATTGCAACCGTCTGCCGGAAGATTTATATGGTTATCAGTTTAATTTATGATTTGAGACGGTTTTAAATTTACCTTTAATTAGTCTTTTGTTACTTATATTATAGCGAAAAAAATCGTATTTTTATCGTTACAAAAGTACTCCGACAGATAGTTTTATGAGTCGTTCGTTGTTACACCCGTTTATTCAGTCAAAATAAAATAACGACAGTTGTCTATTCTTCACCCCCAACAAGGGATTTATCTTCGAAAATGACTCGTATACAAAATCCAATTAGAAAAGATCTCCAGAAAAACATTCGGTACGGCGTTTGCTCTTCCAATTTGTAGCGGCGAGGGGAGCAAGGTATTTCATTCTAAATTTGTCGTGTGCCCTCAGGGCTACCAGTTTTATTTCAGTTTTAATTATTAAAACTTTCATGAACTGCTTATTTCTTTTTATGGGATTGTCGAATTAATTTCTTTTGTTTTCTAACTCATAGCATTATGTGTTAATTACTTACACTTAAAAAGTACCGACTTAATTTACATTTTCTTTTGTTTTTCAGCATTATCTTGCTCTGGGGCAAAATTTACGCTAAAAGTGATTGCTGGGAAAATTTCCACAGGCGTTTTTATATTCGTACTATTTTGATCTTTACATTAGGTTTAGGGTGGATAGAGTTAATCTCCTCTTCATATAGTTATAATGAGCTTGCCACGTATATGGGTTACAATAAAATATATTACCATTACCCATTATAGCAAAGTGGTTGGAGGTCGAGCTGTTAGATAGATAAATAATTATTTGTAATATAAATAATCCAAATAGGATGATAATATCGCAGCTATCACTTAGTTTCTTACGAAACAAAAGTTGTCAAATTAATGCCAAGAACCCGAATTAGGAGGAATAAAAGTATAACGTAAATTACAAGGTTTTTGACCTCTTTTCAGATTTATTAAACCATCGCAACAGAGCAACCCCAAAGTTAAAAAAATACGTATTCCAAAACTTTTCTATTATTTATGCCCATTGTATTCTTGTAATGT
Organism: Papilio aristodemus; assembly: GCA_016277805.2. Taxonomy (NCBI): domain Eukaryota; kingdom Metazoa; phylum Arthropoda; class Insecta; order Lepidoptera; family Papilionidae; genus Papilio; species Papilio aristodemus. The sequence continues at coordinate 5,030,512 of JAABKM020000028.1, read as the reverse complement.
GTATTACTTCTTTTCAATAAAATCAAATTTAAATTCTAGGATCTAGTCTTATTTCCACACTGAACATTATCACGTCTTTCCAATATTATAAAACATTTTAAACTTCACAAAGAGATCCGCGTTGAATTCTCATTCGGCGTTGCGAGTCCGCTGTAAGTAAATTTAACTTTAAAATATGCATAACAGTTTTCCGATGCGATCCCCTTTCGGAATTTAAACACATCGAGTCGTATTAAGATACATTTCAATTCCATTGCACTTCGGAAGTTAGAAAATTCACTTTGAAAACACTACAGTGTTCTCGGTTTGGCTAGCAATGGTTGATAGAATATTTTATTTTAGAAATTCGTTTAAATTCTTCTTAGGTTAGCGTATTCCGAATGTGATATAAGAGGGTGTGCAGAATAGGATTTTTTTTTATAAAGAACTCGTGTTAACTAGAAAACATTTTTCAACAAACACATGTTTTGAGACTAAAAATTAAACTATGGAAAAGTGATTTTTTTTTTACCCACAATTCTGAAAATATAACCTGCAGAACTAGTCTTGGTTTTGAGCCATGGCTGCTATCTTCTCAATATTCTGTACTTTAACTATGAACTACTAAATCTTATGGTGATTTAAAAACATTATGACCTTAAGTATTCCCCCAATACGGTCTGGAAACTTGTTAATGCTATTAGAGCAAACTGTCGAGGCGTTAAGCTTGCAACCTTACTTAATTCTACTTATTCGGGAAACTTTGGTGGAGCCGCCACGTTCCCGCCTCTCCACATCTTTTACAACCCACCAGCGTTTAATGCCTGAATGGATTTACTAGAAAATTTAAAATTGCTAGAATATTTTGACGGTAATATATCAGATCGCAATCAGATGTTTCGTAGGCAATATGACCAGAATTTGTTTCTCAATATAGCGCTTACGGTTATCCATGTACTCTTTTTTTTGTAATATTTACTCAGCTTGCGCAGTATCTAATAAAATTTAAGAAAATACCGTTACTTTTAATCATAAGAAATTCATAAATAAAACACAAGTTGCCAGAGATGGACACAAAAATAATGTGATAGTATTAAAAGTACAAACAATAAAAATAGCATGAACAACAAAGAATTTTTTCAAGAGTAACATTTTAATAATAGACATATAATTTTACACAAAACAAAATATTCAAAAACTCGTGCTATTTAATGAGTTACCAAAAAATTAACATCAAAAAACTAAGCAATAGGTACCTAGATAATTGCATATTGCTGGCGAGGTCACTGACTTTAGTCAATACCATTTGTTGTTGGGCTTCGACATTTGTTTTTCTTTCCATAGTATCTGATTCTACGCCTTGATGATAGCCTTTTGTGTTTTCCTTAATTTTATTAGGCCAAGTGGTTGCCCGTTCTTCATCTAATCTGTTCACCACAGCGTTTTCTGTTAAAATGATCACAGTCGTTTGGTCCGCGGTTGCCGCGGTCAAAGTTGGAGGGACCGCATAACTTTCTTTAAGAATTTTCTTAGTTTCTTGAGTATTTTCAGTAACAGAAGAAGACTCAGTTGATGTTGTAGTACGATCGGTTTCAAATTTGGAAGCCATCACAACCGTCGCCATGTCGCTAGTCGGAGCGCTTATTTCGTTCATTGGCGTGTCCTTGTTGATTGTTGTACAAGTCGTATTGCACATTTCCTCATCGCATCGCTCTTCAATGCCGCAGTTAATAAACTTTTCCCAAGACGGCAGATATTGAAACAGATACGGCTGCCTACAGTATTCGTTGACATATGTCTGCAAAGCGATTACTTCGGCTTCACAAAGCAGAGGTCCTCCAGAATTACCCTTAAAGCAATAAACATTTATTGTTCAGAAAGAACTTTGTATATTCTTAATAAATTAGATCTAAAAATATTTCTATCTAAAATCAGAAAATAAAATAAGTACGTGTTAAGGTGTGCTTTGTTACGATGAAGACAAATTAATGATTTACAGCGTTACTTACTTGGCAAAAATCAGTTTCATAGTTAAAATTCTTGTTGTCTTCCCCTTCTGCACCGCAAATCATCGTGTCAGGCTGGAAGTTAATGCCACAGTCCGTTGATGGATTGAGCAACTCAACAGTTAGCTGCATCAAAATGCTATCTTCTGACATGTTGTTCGACCTCTTCTGCAAAAAAATTTAAAAATATATCAGTAAAATTGTGTTTCTTCTAAGATTATTTTCTATCTTAAGTAAGTCTCAAATGTCACTGTAATTCGTTACATACCTATATCTGGTTACAGATATAAAGATAAGTTGTAACAAAGTAAAGTACTTTGTTACAACTTATCTTTATATCTATCTTATCTTTATATAATGCTTTTTATATAAAACCAATAAGTCTTTTAAGGTCTCTATCTACAATAAAACGGAAGTGTACTAATATGAATTATTTTTCCTCACCGCGTAAAGAAGTATCTTGCAAGATCTTAAGACTACATCTCGCTTGAAGTTTGGTGTTATCGGTGATATCACAGAAGTAATATTAAAAGGAAAAAGTGTTTTCAACAGGGTCACATCATAAAACCACCATTGTGTTGAGTTGAAGTTGTAGGGCTGCACGATTTGAATGACCTGCACATACAAAAAATATAGAATAAAGAACTACTTCTAGAAGTAATACGACAAAAGTGGATGGTAATACATAATGTTTAATACCAAACTCAATTTTTAATACAAGAATTACAAGCATTGTTAAGAGGGTAAATGTAAGTAGTTTGATAAATGCAAGTTTACGAAGGAAGCCGTGAGTACAGCTGTGAAGAAAACAGAAGAAACTTTGAAGAGGGGTAGACGACACTGTAAACCACAGCGGTTTACAGCGGTTTATACCGCTGTAAACCATGACGTGATAACTTGAACAAAACAGAGCCATAAAATACAATAATAATAAAATACAAACAAAACAAAATAATTAAAATTAAGTAAGAAATGATATACCTCACGTTCTTGCTCTTCTTCGTCTTCATTGAAGTTGAAATGAGAGTCAATGTTGACAGAGCCAAACCTGGCGATGAGCGTCTTGTGCGGGAAGACCTGCCCCTCGCCGCGGTCCAGGGACGAGGAGACCAGCCAGCCGGGTTGGATCAGCACGGCGCTGCGTCTGAACCGCTTGCCCGTTTCATCTACTATGGACATATCTTGGTAGAAAATGAATCCCTGTAAAAAGAAATTATGAACACTTTGATAAGCTTTAGCTATTTCTATACGGTGAAGAATAATTTATGAGGTTTTAGATGGCGCAAGTATGCAAAGGCATCAACAAGAAATAATTAAAAAAGATCATGCAAATTCTCCTTTACGAATGTTCTTGTTTTTTGTTTTTTTTAAAAAATTACACAAATAATACATACCATGAAGGGAAATATTCCTCTTTTGACTTCATTATCCGGTTCGGCCGCCGCCCCCGTTAAATAGGTAACTGAAAAAGTATAACTGTCAAAATTACGTTTTATCATTTGACTACTGAACCGTGTGGTTTCATCTATTTATTTCTAACTACGTTTGTCACCTGACGCAATCAAGTTTAGTATTACTTATATAGCTTTATAAAATTCTGTTACTCGTTGAAAAAAATATTATAGAATATAAGAATATGAGAAAAATATTATAGAATTCTTTAAGACGCTGCATCTCACCTCGGATGAAACGCTTGCTTGATTACTTAACAATTTTTAAAATGGCAGAGATTATCGTATGAGTATCTTTAGTCGACTGAGAGCCGTAAATTAATAAATGGTCGTATTTTGTTACTGGTAGTTTTTAAACCATAAAAGCAGTAAAGACTAACTAACGGGTAAGACGAAAAATTTACAAATATTTCACTTTTTTTCTAAATTTCGAATGTAATATTTCTAACAATATTATGTAAAAAAAACTTACCTAAACAAAGTGGAAATAAAACACAGATTTTCATATTTTAATAACCACTCATTTAAAGAAATAAAGGTATGACGTTTGCCAAATTCTTGTGACAAACGTATTTAAAAGAAGAATACGAAATAGTTTTAATTATATCTGACATCGGCCAGTAGAATATAGATCGCGAAGTGCATGTTTGAAAATATAAGTACAAACCTTCTTCGAAATCTGTAAAATGTTTCCATGTTTTCAAGTCTCGATGAATTAAGAGGGGAATCAGGAAAGTCACGTCCCTTTATTTTTCGTCGTTATCTTTGACAAAGTTGCGAAGACTCCAGTCGAAGGCATTAATCAGATTCGCATCCAGGCCAAGATGTATTATCCCCAATAAAGGGAAAAGAATGACTTTGCAATTTTAAAACTCGTGTCTTACAGATAACCGAGAAGGATAAATTCAGGAAACATCTAATTATTCATGTAAGGGGTGTTAAAGAATGCGTATTAATAGGCTCGGAGGGACGTCGCCTTTTGGAAAATATGCTAAGAACATAAAAAGCCGCAGTTTATTTTATAATGTCACGGACGGGAACATGGCTTGGGCGGGAGAGCTTGAAGTCTGTCTTATTCTAATTCTATTTATATCCTACTTTTACTTTTAAATTCTGTAATTTTCAAGTACAAAATGTTAGACTACTTTTAAAATAAATATTTTACCCTGTCATGTATCATGAAGAATTGATACGGTCAACAAACGTTATCAAAGGCGATTATATTTCGCAGTTATCGTAGTAGTGGGTTCGAATCAACCATTTCGATTATATTGCCACGAACCTGCCAAAGACATGAAACTTAGTTGAAGTAGTTTAAAAGATACATTTACTGAAAACTTTATATACAAAAATAATCATTTGACTCAGGTAACATTTTTCTAAACTAAAATATTTTTGAAAAGATCCGATAACTTAGAGTTTTTAGCCGATCTGAATCTACTTTAAAAAGTAAAGGTTACACACAAAAATACTTACATATTACAAATAACTTAAATGAATCACAATTGCTACTGTCGGTTTCGAATTTACGACGTAATGTTTTTAAAACAGTATTTTAAGTCAATGGAGCAACAGCGCGTCGAGTCTCGCGTTAATTTGAAAACAAAAGGGTTGAAGATATTGTGATATGGCGACCATAAATGAGCGGATAGATCGCACTCGAACCGCTGATGTGGCGGCGTTAGAACGACTGCTCAGACGGTTATTACGAGACCAGTTTGCGGTGAACCCCACTAATGTTACCTATTTCCTTCTTTCTTCTCTCGTTCGCTATTATCTGCGAGGGGTAACGGATATCAACACATAATGGTCGCGCTATAACGACCCGGAATGAACGTGCTACGTGTTTTGGCGGCTACCCACAATTGCTTAACACTTCTTCTGAGTAGCCCTTAGTTGTATAAGATTGAGATAAAATGTAATTTTATCAGTTGTGATGTACCTTAGAAATTATTAGTTTATCTTAGGCTAGGCACCATAACCATATTGTGTAATTTTATTAAGATTTTACAATTTAAGAAATATGAATCTATATTCATTCACTTTTAATGTAAAATTAGCTTTGAAAAGTGTCGTTTGTTAAAGTTTATTGCGCTGTTATCACAATGCAAACTTCCATCGCAGGAATGTCGGGTACTTCTCCCACGAGACGTATTAAGGATGTTAAGGGGCGACGCCGGATAAAGTTGTACCTCTGTGCCTTATTGCCACGGAATTCATTAATCGGTTCTTTTTCTACAATCAATAACACGAATTTGATTATTTGTGATTCTATTATAGTCTTTTATTAAAAAATACCTCATGCCTCTATCACCCGAAAGGGTAGGCAGAGTTGCAAATAGTGCAAATTCGTCGTATGTTTTTCTTTTTCTTTCCCATAATGTGATAGGTGGCGAGCCTATCACCACACGCTATCTTTTATTATGATTTTTATTAGACCTAATCTCCTACCCTTTACTATCCCTTCCTCCATTCGTCTTGTTCCCACTGACATAAGAGGGTGAATGTTTTTTCGGATATATATAATTTATATGTATACCTGTACTACTGTGACCTCTTGTAACTTAAGCGTTTTTGTCGAATTGGTATAGTCAGAAAATGATAATATTTTAAAAAATAACTTCATTCAATTAAATTTATGTTTAATGAGGAAAAAAGTATAATACACGTGCTATGTTGCAAAACAATTCCTATATAAAAGATGTTCGGGGCACTTAGAGATTGTGAGTTAAATGAACGTCTGAAATCATTAAACAAACAATCGTACAACTTTAATGAAATTTAAAAGGTTTCGTTTTAATTAACTAGCTTTCTGAACAAATTTTTATTTTTTGGTTAATTTCCTACCTTATTGATTGTTTTTAAACTAAGTTATTCACTTTACTTGTACATTAGTTAATTGTACCTCTTTTGTAATATTGCCAAAAAGAAAGTAACAGGAGGGAATAATTCAAATGAGTTTTTGAACAAAAAAAAGTTTAATAAAAAGCAGTTATTAGTTAAATCAAAGTAAAACACTGTATATGTATTTGAATTGTCATACTTAGAACTAAGCACTTGCTTCGGCTAAACCATTTTGCATTTTGAAAATGTCTCTGCAATTGAATGCACGAATTCAGTTAAGCAGGGACAATCAATCGTACGCACGAAAAAATTTTACAACAATCTCAAATTCGTCAAACATGCAAAAATAAATAACATAATAGATAATTTTGCGGAGCATTAATTTGACGTTCTGATGGAGGTCAAATCATATCCAAAGGAGACCCTTATATTATGCATAGTAATGAAATGAATATAAGCAAGTTAATAAAATAATATGTACGGAACTAGAATTTCGAAGTAAAATCTATAAAATGAATCGAAACGAATGTGTCTCCAAATTGTAATTCTAATTTTCTACTGTCTACTTTGTTCTTAAGATCTTATTCACTGGGAATAAGGTTCTTTTTTATCTAATTTTATCTTCATCATATCTGATACTCGAAGCGGGGTAGAAGGAAGGTGATATGAATATTAAACGCTTGAAGAATTAGAAGATTTATACGACAATTGGAAAGTTAGGTGGAGCTCGCGCACTTAAATGAATGTTTAACATTATCTGTAGAGTTTAAAGCGAGTTGAGCCTCTTAAACAACTTGTGAAGAAACTTTAATAGGCAAAGGTTCTCAGGCGATTAATTCCGAGACGTGGAAAGGTGGACGGGAATTCTTAATGTTAAAGGGTGACTTAGACTGCGAGAATGTTCAATAAGTAGGGAGTATTTACAATATTCGAAAAAAAAAAGTATACCAATGACTACGTGATAATTTATACCTGCTACTTTATAGACCTTATGTAAAGACATAGTATTTTTAAAGTTGTTTTAAGATCAATAATATCATCTCTTTTTCTATACCCTTATCTACATTCCTCCTCTGTTACTTTAAGACTAAACAGTACATCTACCACTCAACTGATTGTTATGAATGGGCGGTCAACACTTGTTAATGATTACGTTAACTAGCAGTTAGTACCCGATGTTCATTCGTAAAAGGTTATGTTCGATTCTGTCTGTTTATCGAAGGCAAGGGTAAAGCGCCTACTCGCATATAATATAGAGCTGTGCGAAGGCAAGTGTAAAACTCGCATGTAATATAGAGTTGATTGGCTCGCTTGGCGGCCGGTCATTGTTTGACGGCGTCATTTTCCGGCGGCCGTCCCGCGCCCGAGCCGCACCATTGTGCTGTGCTTTATTGAATTTGATTTACGCACCAATTTTTGTAGGCTTCGGTTTTTATTAACTGACCTCGGCGCCGTTGTAAACTTAATTGAATCCGGCAACAAAAGGCATCGAATGAAAAGAGCGTCCGGCAGTGTGCGATGCAGATTATAATAGATTTTTCCGAATTTGCATCGGCTTTAAGTTTTTCGATATTGGATTTTTTTAACGGTGGTTGAACTATTGTTTTCAAATTTAATATTTGGCATATATTACACCCTCTACATTTATTTTAAATTGATTTCCATCTTTTTATTTATTTGAATTTAAATTTACACTATTAAATGTAATGACTATATTTCTTTAGGTGAAACATCGTATTTAATCTCTTAGCGGGTGAAAAGTAACGAACACTCGGCTCTTATTTAAATGTATATCATGTCTTCTAGTCACAAAGGTGGGGTTAGTATATAAGGTTTGATTTTATAAATAATCTCATTCAGGGACGACCTAAATTTTCTTAGTCCTAAATGTTTATCACATTATACAGAAGAAACAAACAATTTAGGTACGAGATTGTCATTCAGAGCATATAAATTAAATAAATTTGTTATCCAATTTAAATGTTCCTGCTACAAAGCTCCGCGTCACAATTAAGCATTAAGTTGCTGTCTTTCCTTCAAATTTTCTGCAACAAAAGCGAATTATACGAGAAGACCGTAATCTGAGTTAATTATCTGAAATTCGGTCGTATTTAACGTCGTTTCAAAACGAGTTTTCACAATTGTAGTCGAGTCAAAAGAGCCTTCTAAAGGAATCGCAAACACAATTAAGGGCAAGTTGTTGTTTGTTGAAAATGTTAGGGAAAGAGTGTGCATGACGTGTCGCTTGCGACGCATCGATACGTTACTGATTTTACTTCAAAAACAGTTTGTGAGTGAACTAAAAACGTTAAACGATCTATAGACACTGAGTGTATCGATCTCTAATATAATTTTCTAAGGAACTTATGTATATAATGTTAGATAGGAAGATTTTCTTACAGCCTTATAGTGAGCATTGATTTGCAATAAAGAATACAATATAGTAGCAGTAGACGAAAAGGTTCTAAGAACTTTTCGGGCATTATTTATATTCTTAATATACCTTGAATTAGATTTTTATTTACGATTGTTAAACTTTATGAAAATAATGTTTTTTACTGAGGAATAATTAAAGGATCTTAAACTGTTTTTTTGTGGTTATTTTCTGATTAGTAAGTTGCAACTTTGGTTGTTGTCTGCGGATTGCGGAGGTCATTAAATATCAAGTTTACCGTTTGCTCAATCGTTATCTATTTCAAAAAAGTCTTAAAAAAGTAAATTTTGAAATATATTTAGAGTTCAAAGAAGTCAGCTACGGCGGTATATTCCGTAGCGTGGCGTAGCGGCCGCCGTAGCTTGTTACTGTGCGCTATAGAGAGATACAGAATCAAATCAGCCGGAACAATGGCGACTCAATTAAATTCGCACGCTCTAATGTCTTGAAAACGTCACTGAAAAAGATTTTTTTAGTTTTCTTGGTACAGGTTTATGTTAATTAAAGTTTATTATAGAGACATTAAGTGTTTTCCAGTCTAAATTTATAAATTAATTTTAGTATGACATTTTTTTAACTTCTTAATAAAACGGTTAATAAAAATGTAAACAATATATTTGTGCCAAATAGTGAAATGCTTAGTGAATGTGTTTTTTTAAGAGTATTGTTTTTATGAGAATTTATTTTATGTCCTTTGTAATAAAAAAAAACTAAGATAAAATATAACAGTAAGTTGACTCAATTAAAATAACCGTAACCGTTGTGAACTTTGTGACACCTGATTTTGCTTCAAATATTTTACAAGCAATTACACTACAATTGTGTGATTTATTTCGTAAATCCATAAAAGATTTCTCCAGTCGAGTCTAATGCAAATCGTAGCCTGAATACGTTCTGTTTACTTCTTTGCCCCTTTGTTTCAGCCGTAACGAGCAGAAAAAGGGCCCATTCAGAGCATCCGAACCTAATTACCCCACCCTCAGTTACAAAGGAGGGTTTCTAATTAACGACATTATGTCAAATAATTTGTTTGAGTCGACGTCTTACTTCGTTTCACTCGTGTATTGGATTAAGTTTGCTTTCGGTTTAGTACATTTGTTTTTGAAGAAAAGCCTTTCACATTGTGCGAGGATTTATGATTTATCGTCGAAATATCCAACGGTTGTTGAATTGGAAACAGTTACGTTATATATTGTTACTAATTCTATAGCCAATTTAATACGTTTCTCAACAAAGATTTATGAAAGCGATGTGATTTAAAAATAAGTTTCTTTTAATTAAATTTTTAATACTTTAGAACTGTAATTAAAATTTTAATATCTTAACATAATTTGACTGAATAAAAAAAACTGACAACTAGGATATATCTCGCATTTTCTGTAAAAATTTTTGAATCCGTCTTCGTATACCTAAAGTATGATATCACTAGTGTCATTGAAGATGCTCTTAATATATTTTGAAACGAATCTTGTATACATAATTGCATAAAGTATCAATCGATACTAAAACTCTATATTATTTCATATATTTTGATATTTTTCTAGTTCATTGTTTAAGGTAATCAGTTTTCGCAGGATTAAGGGGATACTGTAACGAATTTTGTTCGACTCTCGGGAAAAGCCTATGCAGAATTCTACAATGTCCTGATAATAATAGTAATAAATTGGATGTCGAATTTCTTTAATCATTAATGAGAGTTATCAATTACTAAGGATTATTCGTCAATAATATATTAGCTGAAATCAGATCGTAACTAGCATAATTATGATAATGAAGCTGATGGATGCGCCGCGTTCTATCTTCGCACGCCGTGGATGTTGTTTCGTCAGCTGTCTAACATACAGCGGGTGTATTACGATCAGTCTGTATCGATATCGCTTAACACGTTTACAGGTTTGAAGCATAATAACATATGCTCCAGGACATATATAAAAAAGGTGACATGGATGTCTAATAAGAGTTTTCATGTAACATTGTTGGAATGAATTATCATTAATAAGAGAAAGAAAACAACTTTTTTCCATAATAATTCGTTGGGACGAATAATTTTCGAAAGAAGAAATTTTGATACATCGTCTTTTTGTATAACCTATAGACAAGCATATAATGAGCAATACAAAAAAACTTTTCTTTTTAGATAACTTATAATATTTTAAATACAAGACAAGAAAGAGTAAATTAAAATGATAGACGTACAATTGTAAATTCATTATAAAAGTAACATGCGTTCACTTCAAACGATATGTTAATTTGATTATGTTCAGAATCGGTCCGAAATTCTACGAAGCCTGTCACCGGTAACAATGCATTTGCAATTACTATTGACTGCTATTAATTCAATTAATGCTAATTAATTTGGACGATGTACAACTACAGCATGATGCTTAATATTACTTCGAATTAATACTCATTTTATTTATATTAATGTTATAACATATAATAAATTTCAAAACCTAAAATGTGTTTTATCATTTTAACCGGATTGTTTTTGCATAAGGATATCTTCAAAACGCTTTATCAAAGAGCACACATTGGCTTCAAATTGGCAGTTTGGCATTAAATCTAGTAGCAAAAATGTTGGACATCTTAATTAATAGTTAAGCAGTTTATGAAACAAAAAATTAATGCCTATTTTAGACCTGTACCTGGATTTATTTTATTTTTTTAAAAACATATTTTGCAAGTCATAAAAATTACCAAATATACAAAATTTTGCTGGAAAATAGTGGCAATTTTAAGCCTTTATCTGTCAGCCCGGGTGTCTGACCATAGCTAATTCCAGTAGGCAGGTCTCGAGAGCGGCAGGATTAGCAGACATTTGAATGCCGGGCCGCCGCCTCCTCACTAATTGAGTTAATATTTGGTTATCGGCGGCGCGCACTCGTCCTCCGCGACTAATCCTCGCGAATTAATGACTCGAATTTATCATTATTAATGCGTACGTGAACCCTACCTGCACCTGATATTAATGCTCGTACATATCACGTGTAGTGTGAGTGTCATAACAGTAGTACATAAAATTTACTTTAGTAAGACTACAAAAGAAGACGGAAGTAAATAATATGTGAATTTTTATTTTCTCATACTCAAAATAATTTTATTTGTCCTTGAGACAGGTTCTATAGTAGCGGGTACAAGAAGATAAGGGAGCTTGCTTAGCTCTTAGATCACAACCCGAGATGTGACTCTTACAGCGATTCAGATATGGTATCTCATAATTTATTTAATTTTACTTAAAAGTGAATATGCAGATTGGTACTTGGTGCCCGTACAATTAGTGAGGAATAAAATTTTTCGATAATTATCTTCAATTAAAGCTGCCACAAGCTGACATGGAAAGGTAAAATAACTAAGAAATGAGGATCTTGGATCGAAGGTGATTTAGTTAGTGTTTCTTTTAATATTAAACTTTTAATACAAATAGTATTTATTCTTTGGAGTTATAATATGAACGCTGTCCAAAGGTGACTCATTCGATCGGACAGTTTTACGATGCTACGCCGTTTATTCGCGCGTTCCGTTCGGTCCGCGGCTTTATGGCATTTTTTATAGCAGCAGTAGTTCATATTTTGGCGGATTTAAAGGATTAAGCGGACTAACTGACCGTCGAGCTTCGATTGTTTTAGAATTATTACCAGCTCCGAATGGTATAAAGCGTCTGACTATTAAATATTTTAGTGTTTCGAAATTGTAAGGGGATAAAAATAACATAATAATGAACCCAGTTAGACTAGCCGCAGAAATATGAATGCTTTTAATTTACACATCGGACAGCGGTAACCGATTTAACCATTACTCAGTAAAATATTTTTTTTTTTGTTGCCTGACATTCATTGCATCGGCCATAATTTTCTTTTTAAATTTAACAAAGGATGGTGGTATAAATGAGTTATGAAAACATGAAAATAGATATTAAAATAAACATATATAGCGATACTATTTTGCTGACTGTAGATATCATAGGTGAAATGAATTAGTGATGGCTCTGGGCAAGCTGTCGGTCTCGCAGCTCAAATTCATAACGCTAATGACGATAGCTTGTTCGATAACTTTGCTAATTAATTACACAGTGACGGTTATACGATATCGATACGTATCTCTTTGTAACATAATATAATATACGGATCGATATCAATAAAATCTATAATTTAAACCTTTTGGTTAGGAATTTTTATGGATGTATGTCACAATCAAGAAAGTACGGTATAGTAAGAAAAACTACAATGTAATGTAAATGTATTGCCAGTTTTGATGTAGTTCTAATGAAAAATATAGATAAAATAAATGTAGCAGAAGAAAGTGATTGCGCTGATTGATAGAATTATGTATAATAAGAATATATGAAAGATAATTAATGTTTAAAGAATTAGGAAAATAACAACAATTTATTTCTTCATATAGTCACACCCCTTCATGCCTTTTATACTATGGAAACCAAAAAAAGATGAATTTGAACAAGCGTTATCAAAGACAAAGGATATTCACACGTCATTTATATATATATAAAGTTTATCAATCAGTGACCGCTCAGGGCATTGTCCCCTGCACTGCCTATCGGAAGGTGCATCAAATCGCGTGTAATTCGGGATGCGACGTGACAAATTAGATCAAGTGGCACATGACAGTGCATTAGTGATTGCGCGCGGCATTAGGCTAGCATAATGACGTCACGCGCGGCCCGCACTCGGTAATTAACGACTGATTAACGGACAATTAGTCCCTTAATCACTGATAACAGATGCCGTTGAATTC
>JAABKM020000028.1:4882056-4901801 GCA_016277805.2 Papilio aristodemus | reverse complement strand
AATTGGTTCTCACTTGACATTCTGATGGCCATCGTGCGGCTTGCTGTGGACAGTCGAGCTCTTTGGGCAGAGCAAATAACTCTCTGGGCTCTTTTAGTTTAGCGGTCGTACGAAAAGTTTTCACATCTGTATTTATTTCTAGCTGATTCGTCTTGATATTATTCTGTAGAAAACTCGATATGAAAGTACCTGGAATTCGTACTATTATTTAGGACCTACCACTGGTTATAGATGAGCTTTAACGCTTTTAAAATAAGCGGCAAATTCAAATATCAAAGTAGCGCTATTTAAAACAAGATAACTAACTTAGTACTAGTACAAAAAAAAGCTTTAGTTTAAACACAACAATAAATTCATTTTTATTTAAATTAAAATATTTATTATAATTTTTGGTCTTTTAATCTAATGATGTTAAAACATTTGTTATTCTTTTTTTAACCTTTATCCGTCCAAGTTAAAACGTCGTTAGTTCACTATTAATACATAATATAATAAAAATATTTTTATTTTTAAAAATTTGCACAAATTTACCTCTGTTGCATATAGGAAAGAGTGACGCTTGCAGAGTTTTAACTTGTTCTAAGTTAGCGATTAGTAGATTATCTTGCAACACCGGGTCTCTGGTGGGCAGAGTTAGGGTGATTGTGGTGTTGTCTGCATACTGCTTCCTCTGCTCTTCTCTTTCGAACATTATTACATACTCCTGTGCACTCTCCAATTGTTTCCACCATAACATTGTAGAATATATCAAGACTAAGTTACATTGATACTACAATGATATTGTTATCTTATGTTTCATTGAATGTTGTCGCCATGGCGGCGTTAGATTGCGATAGTAATTTTGGCAGGGCGTGGGGAGCAAGCGGGTCGCACGGCGCTCGGCAGCGGACTGGGGTTGTCGTGCAAGTCCCTAAAGTTATGGATATTAGGAGACGGATGCTTCACTGATGTCATGTTCGATCGAATACTTATCGGCTGTTTGGTGACGTCAGAGACCAGCCGTTCTGAAGTGCACTAAGCTTTTCCGGTCGTTAATTTATGTACGACGAAATCCGTAATTCGGATTTTTTTTAGAATATTTGTTGATAAATTTCTCGGTAAAAATTTATTCGTATCTATGTTGCCTCATTTTTTTCAAGAATTGTTTTATTTTACTAATAAGTTAATATTTTTTTAGATATTCCTAAAAGATTAAGTCCTAAGTTTTGATTGAAAAACGCATCATTTTTCTTGTTTATTATGAGATTGCTTTCCTACTTAAGGTAAAATAATTATCAAACGAGTAAATATGTAAGAATTTGATTCCAACTTTTACCCTCAACTGCTATCGTTTAATGAGCATTCAAAGTAAACATAAAAATAACAGTTCCGTGAACGCTTCAAAGGTGATTGCACTTCCGCGTAATGCGCCTGAAACTTGTAAAGCTAATGGAAGTTCGCCGCGGCCCCTGTCACGGTCGGGAAACTTTAATACGATTAAAGAGTTATCAACTTTTTGATTCACCGATGAAAGGTTTTTTTTTCTTTGTAAACAGTTAGCGTGTTTCATTTTTGGCTGAAGGTTGGTACAGAAAAAAACTTATATAATTCCTTATTACATCCATTTTTGCCAAGGATGCTCAGTTATACGACATTTTAAATTATTGAAAATATTTTTGATATTTTTCAGAAGAACCGTGCTTTATACCTTTAGACTTTTCCATTAAAAATTCTAAATTACAAAACCCGGTACCGCTAAAACGATTGCCGAAGACATGCAATGAAACTATCTTAAACATGAAATATATCTATTATGTGTATTCGTGTATTTATACTTAGAAAAATTTCTGGAAGCTTCCGTTATTTCTGAATCGATCTTTTCACCTTGATATATCAAATACCGAGATATTTTTTTTTTACAAAAAAATATTAGCAGATTGTAAAATATTTACAATTTTTTTAAACTGCAACTGAATTTATTGCAGGACCTATGAGTAACGAATGTCTAAATTTATGTAGCATACATAAAATAAACACACAATAATATGAAAGCAACAGACGTGTATAGTGCAAAGATATCAACCTGTCCTGTTCTTACTTTAGACGGGGTCGGCACAAGTATCCTTCTTCCATACCTTTCTATTAAACGTCATCTCAAGTCCTTTCTCATGTCATCTTTCCTGATTCAAAACAATATGTAAATAACGAATAAGCAATAACATATTATCATAACTTATATCACTAATGCCAATTTAGGTTATCTATATTTTTTATTAAATTGCTAATCTATAATTATCACTGAAATGATTGTAGTTTATTTACTATATTCAAGTTTATAGTAGATATTTTATATTCGCATGTATTAATTGTGTGAATTTGTGTTGCCGTGGCTACACGACCGGTTAAGTCGATAGCTTCCACCAATATCTTCGTGGTCGTTGGATTACAGGTGAGATATACATTCGCACAAATTGTTTCACCGTGACTATAGTGATGGAATCTTTTTGGTATAGTGGATATTATACTATAGCATATGTATTATTATGAATCTTTATAGATACCATTCATTTAATGTCATCCATTTCGATTTCTGCGCTTTTTAAATTTTGTTTCTTTAACCGCTCTGCTTTTCTTTAATTGAAACTTTTGATAAGGAGTTATCAATGTTATTATTTAAAATAAGACCATTGATTATTGCTTCTACTATATTTTCATTTTTAAATTTGATTGGTTAAGAATTTCAGAAGACATGTTTTTGTAACACAAACATTTTTCGATATTTATTATTCTGGTGTACTTGTAAGACCGAGATTCTAGAAATCTAAAGTTAAAAGTAGTGTAAGGAATGTATATTAATGTATGTATAAATACGCTTACACTTTGATCTTAAACTAACAGAATACGCAAATTTTTTTTGTCCGAATAGTTTTGTCTTTGGGTGCGTTTGATTGGGGTCGGCGGCGTCGGTCGCAGGGTGACTGCCCTGCACGGTTACCGCCTGGCACTGGGTAGTGCGGATCGATTCCCAACTTGTATAAGTTTCGTGATATCCATCAATGACTACTACATCACTACGCAACATTCACGATTCTTAGAAGTTTCTCATTTAATACTTGGTACTTTATACTTAAAAGTTCTTTTATGGTATGTCGCTAAAATACTATTAAAAATAAAAATTGCATCGATTCCTTAAAAATACAATAAAAAAATGAATTAACCTTGTCATTAAACGATATTCACTTGTTTTTCTGTCTGCTATATTTTATCTGAGTCTTAGTTAATGGGGGAGGGGGTCTAGTCAGTTTCATTTAATTACTAAACATGTATCTTATTCATTTATCATGTCCAGATTCGAATTTGGAACTAGCAAAATTCACTTCAAATTCACTTATTACAGTAATAACACACAGGTCCAACTTCAACTTCCTCGTGACGTCACTTCAAATAACAATATGATTACGCCGATTAGTCATAAATATGTAATATGAGCAGGTAATAAACACTATTCAATTTCAGGGTAGATAAACAATGGGGCGTAAAGTGGTGGTAGCTGTATGCACTCTGAACCAATGGGCTCTGGACTTCGAGGGCAACTTGAGCAGGATACTGCAGTCCGTGCAGGAGGCGAAGGAACTTGGGGCGTTGTATCGTACTGGTCCTGAATTGGAAATATGGTGTGTACGGTTTATTAACCCCTTAATCTTAAAAATGGTTAATTAATATGGTATAAATATATACCACGCTATTAAGCTTTTGCCGCCTTTAATGTTTTATTTTTTTCTTATTTCCAGCGGCTACAGTTGCGAAGACCATTTTCACGAGCCAGACACATACCTGCACAGTTGGCAGGTACTGGCAGAACTACTAAAGTCGTCAACATGCAAAGATATGCTAATAGACGTGGGCATGCCCGTACAGCACAGAAATGTCTCTTACAACTGTCGGGTCGCATTCCTTAATAAGAAGATTTTATTAATCAGGCCAAAGATGATGTTATGTGAAGATGGAAATTACAGGGAAACCCGATGGTTTTCATGTTGGACTAAGGTAGGACTTTAGGATTATTTTATCTTTTATATAGTGGTTGTTTAATTGAAAGATTGGACGTTTGACTATACAATTGTATTATATATGTGTCGTTATATTAAAGGAGAGACAAGTGGAAGATTACTATTTGCCGCGGATGATCACGGCGATCACAAATCAGACCACTGTTCCTATCGGCGACGCGGTGATAGCCACAAAAGACACGTGCATCGGTTTCGAGATATGCGAGGAGTTATGGAACCCGCAAAGGTGTGTACAGTCAAATTATTTTCAATGACAATAGTGTAAGTAAAAGGTAAACATCCAGAAAGCGTCTCCGGTGGAGACACAGGTATAAGCTTTTTATATAGTTTAAGCTTGTTACGTTGTAATAAAAAAAGTGCCTAATTGTGAAGAACACGTTAAGTTTAAATTATAAAAGTCATGCACATTTAATTGTGTTTTCCGTTAAATTTTGCTACTACAAAAAAAACATGTATCATCATTTTCACAATTTTTATTAAATATTCAAATACCTTACTCTAATTCTACTTAAATCTATTTAGTTTGTTATCCGCTAGATGGCGCTGCCTCAAAGAAAATCGTGCTATGGTTTTGTTCGCTGAGGCGTATGTATTCGCATCTTGCCAAAGTACTCGCCGTTTCCCTTCAAAACGCATAAATCTTTCGCCTTTTACTAAAGATTTCCGTGGAGGGGAACACTCAAATGAGTCTTTAATATTTTTGAAAGCCCTACTCTTGTAGGGTTTAAAATTCGAAGCTATACCATAATTTTCTCTCTTGAGATTGTTATCCTTTATTTTAATTTGTCCAGGAATTTGACAAATGGTTAATCTATCAAAATAATATTTTAAAACTTTTCGAGGCGTCTAAAATACAGAGATTTTCTTGTTCAAAGTAAAACAAATTTTGCACTGTGGCATTTTTTAAACTCTAGGGTTAATAATAAAACTGAAGTAAAGCAAATAAAATAAACCAATTTATTGTTTTCAGCCGGCACGTTCCCTTAAGCCTCGACGGAGTGGAAATAATATCGAACGGTTCTGGCAGCTATATGGAACTGAGGAAGGCCTACGTGACCGTGGACTTAGTGAAGAGTGCCACGTTCAAGAGTGGCGGGGCCTATCTGTTCAGCAACCTGAGGGGCTGCGATGGTCAGAGGATCTACTTCAACGGTTGTTCTTGCGTCGCCGTTAACGGTGAAGTGGTCAGTCGCGGACTGCAGTTCGCTTTGCACGATGTCGTAAGTTAATACAACTATATTATTATTAAGAAATAAGTTGATAGTTTTAAAAATTACACTTATACAGAGTACTTAAATATACTTTACCTTGTCCCTAAAAGCCGATATGTACTCAAAGGGTGCTTCAATTTTTTAAAAAGTGGTAAATCCCGAAATATTTTCGGAAACGAGCTTTCTCACACATTGCCTTATTATGGATGTGTAATGATCCATTTCATACAATTTCACTTTACTTCACGATTTTCTAAATATCTGTCCTCTACGCTAGTACATTATAAGTAGCGGTATCACCTGCTTGAATCTTGGTGACTCCATTAGGTAATTCATTAAAAAGTTAATATTGAAATATTTTACTCATAAATTACATTTATACTTTAGGAGGTAGTGACCGCCACAATAGACCTCGAGGATGTCCGTTCGTACCGTACGCAGATACGGTCGCGGTCGCACCTGGCTGCTTCCAATCCCGCCTTCCCTCGGGTAAACGTCGACTTCGCCTTGTCAGATGACGAGGACATTCATTTAACTGTAAGCCAGCCTATAGAATGGAAATACTTGACACCTGAAGAAGAAATTGAATTGGGTAAGAAATCTTACTTCATAGAGAGTATCACAGCTGCACCTCTTGTAGGAATGTATCAAATTGATTGGTATAGACCATGACCTTGCAGAAGACCGGCTATAGTAGTAGTCAAGGCTTTTTTGCAAGGGCACGCGGTGCCCCCAAAGGAAATTTCGAAAATAGCAATTTTGACGAATTTTAGGCAAGGGGTAGGTAGGGAGCTACTATAAATAATTATGGAATTACAACTTTCGAGAATTAGCGTGTCCCCAAAAAATGTGTGCCAAAAAAGTCTGGTAGTAATAAAAAAGGATTGTAACTTAGCGTATAGTAGTTTTTATGATAGGGTTCTGAAGCTTAGCAAGGCTTCTGACAATAACTACAAGTACTAATATAGTGCGAAGTTGATCCGGCATACTTGGTAGTTTTTTTTTGCTTTAACATACATATTCTATTACCACATGTTTCGTTAAACACAATGTTACCCAGTGTATCTACGATGTCAGGTCCTGCGTGTTGGCTGTGGGACTACTTACGCCGGTCGGGCCAGGGCGGCTTCTTCCTGCCGCTGAGTGGGGGCGTGGACTCCACGAGCACCGCCTGCATAGTGTTCTCGATGTGTACGCAGATCTGTGACGCGGTACAAAAAGGGGGTGGGTTGTTGCGCAAGTATTAAAGTTAGAATTTTAGAAAGTTAAACTGTATTTTTGCCGAGCTGACTGGGCGAGTATTTTGCGTCTATCTTCCAATGCAGCCTAAATGTTTATACCGAATTTGAGGACGGTCATTTAACTAGTATATTTTTCCGGATTGTAGATGATAAAGAAAAAACACTTTCTAACTTATTAAAAACCAATTGTATAGGTAAAGAAATAATAAAACTTCTGTCTTTCGCCCCCCTCCCCCTCTTCGGTTAGTCACGATTAATTTACCGTGACAATAATTCAACCTGTTGACTTCAGAAAGTCAAGTTCTGTACGACGTGCGTAAGATCCTCTGCCATTCGGAGTACACGCCGTCAGACCCAATGGAGCTCTGCAACCGGCTGCTGGTCACCTGCTACATGGCCTCCGAGAA
This sequence comes from Papilio aristodemus, assembly GCA_016277805.2. Lineage (NCBI taxonomy): Eukaryota > Metazoa > Arthropoda > Insecta > Lepidoptera > Papilionidae > Papilio > Papilio aristodemus. The sequence goes on along the minus strand of JAABKM020000028.1, from coordinate 4,894,893 downwards.
CTCCAGCCAGGAAACTAAACAACGAGCGCTACAGGTATGACTTATAGAGCTTCGCCCTTCAAGTCAATCAAAATATGTCAATGGCATATTACTAACATAATGGAGTCACAGTGTATTCTATCTTTAACTAATATTTCTTCCAGCTCGCGAGTGAGATCGGGAGTTATCATTTCCCGATAGTAATCGACTCGGCGGTGAGCGCGGTCCTCGGCATCTTCACCACTGCCACAGGCCTGGTGCCCAAGTTCAGGAGCAAAGGTGGCTGCCCTCGACAAAATCTTGCCTTGCAAAACATACAGGTAAACAAGAAATTAATGGTGGAATAGCAGCGACTTTTAAATCTCATATATTATATTGGGTTAGATTAGCACAGTGTTAACTGTCCACAACTACCATTCCAGGCTCGTCTCCGAATGGTGTTGTCGTACCTGTTCGCGCAGTTGATGCTGTGGGCGCGCGGCCGGCCCGGCGGGCTGCTCGTGCTCGGCTCCTCCAACGTGGACGAAGCGCTGCGAGGATACATGACCAAATACGACTGCTCCAGTGCCGATGTCAACCCAATAGGCGGTATATCCAAGACCGACTTGAAATCCTTTCTACAGTACGCTAAGAATAGGTCAGTATGACGGGCAGGGTTTGTGGGGGCACGCGGAGTCACGCAGTGCTTCCACAGGATTTTCGAAATATCGAATAGCCAAAGTGTTGGCTAAAAATCCATCCAAGTTGGGGAAGGTGATAAGAAAGGCTAGATGATCACTATTACAATTAATAAATTCATTTACAAACTTTTCGCCTCAGGTATCCCCTCGTGATATAAGATAGTATACAATAATTTGTAGGTTCTTCTTGCCGTCTCTGTCGGAGATCCTCCAAGCGCCGCCGACCGCGGAGCTGGAGCCGCTGTCGGACGGCCAGGTCACCCAGACGGACGAGCAGGACATGGGCATGACGTACGCGGAGCTCTCGGAGTTCGGTCGCCTCAGGAAGACCCACCACTGCGGCCCCTTCAGCATGTACCAGAAGCTGGTACACTCCTGGAGCAATAAGTGCGCACCACAAGAAGTGTGTATATATAAATTTTATTGGCTGTCTTTATGTGTGAATAAAATTTGTAAAATTAAAAGGCATCTGCGATTAGCTTGTGAGGTGTAGAAACGTTGTCTTTGCTAGTCAGAAAAGGGATAAACAGAAAAAGGAACATTTCCTTTTCCACCACTTTCCCTGCTCATCCTCTCCCTGCCCTTATAAGAAGTCCTCCTGGAAACTTATCTTTGTCAGCATAAATTTGTCCGGAAGTCTTTTTCTAATTTGGAGCTGTGTCCTCCAGGTGGCAGAGAAAGTGAAGCATTTCTTCCGTTGCTACGCGATCAACCGGCACAAGATGACGGTGCTGACGCCGGCGTACCACGCGGAGACGTACAGCCCCGACGACAACCGCTACGACCACCGCCCCTTCCTCTACCGCGTGCACTGGAACTGGCAGTTCAAGGCCATCGACGCAGCGGTTAGACTCTTATTAATAAGCTTTATTATATTCAAATATTGTAATTTTTTTTAAAGTCAATATCTTGTACAGCGGTAGAGCTAGCAACGACATCTGTTGCACGAAAAGACCGGCTCGACCGGTGAAGTACCATGACCTCACAGAAGACAGACGTGAAGTGGATGTATTCTGCTTTTGTCTGAAGAGTGAGGTGCCGCAGGCCTAATTCTACTTCTCTTCCCTTTCCTATATTTTCCAATAAGGAAAAAGCATATAACAGAGGAGGGATCAATAGGAAAAGGAATTATTTTTTTTTTCTACTGAACTCTTCCTCTGTCCGTTAAAGATTTTCAACTGCAACTCTTTTGGTTGTTGCAGATGTCTTTGGGTATGGTCACCTAACATCAAGTGTAGGATTGCTCGTTTGCTACCTTTTACTATAAAAAAATCTCAATAATTCCGCCTATGTTCCCTGAAGGCGTAGGCAGAGATGTAACTGGTGCACCAAATTTTAGCTGTAGGTGACATTGGGTATTTTTCAATTACAAGCCCGGAGTTTGTAATCTGTATTTGGTATAGCGACGCGCCCTCATGGGATATCACATCAAGGGACGGAAAATACACAAATTTTGTATTTTACGTATATAGAAGATTTTATTTTATCTGCAGGTAGCTCAAATGAATAAAGACAAAAGGGCGTCGAGTGCAGATCGACCAATGAAACAAGAGCCGCTGGGCAGCAACAACTCCGTCACGTCCGCGCTGTCCGCTCCCTTCAACATGCGGAGAGACAGGAAGGGAGTCCTCATCTAGTCCACATCGGACTAACCCGGTGCAGTAACGAACATACTCCACTTTACTATGTAAGTGCAACTTTTATTACACATAGATTTTATTCCAGTTTAATTCACGCATTTTTTGTAATTTTTTTGGGGGCACGCTAATTCTCGAAAGTTGTAAATAGTTTTTTATGCTCCCTCCTCACCCCTTGCTTAAACATTCATCATGATCGATCATTTCGATGTTTCCTTCGAGGACACTGCGTGCCCCCGCGTGTCCCCGCGTGCCCCCGCGTGTTTCCGCGTGCCCTCGCGTGCCCCCACAAAAAGTCCTATTTTAATTCAAACAATCATGATATATGTTTATTTTTAATTTTAAGCGAAGCTAACAATGCAAAATATGAGATTTTTACTTGCCACCGATACCGAGTTAATTCTGTTTAATTGTAGTGAAAGGATTTTCATAGTTGAGAAACTGTACAAACGTAAGAATAGATTTAATTATAAATGTTAATAAAATATAAGGTTGTATGAGAATCATATTTAATTGTGATTTTTATTAATTTTGAAACACAAATTTTTTATAAGGTTTATGTATTTTTAAGAACGGTTTAAAGCCTTTCAGACGTACTTTCTGGTGGCTAAAGATCTGTTATCAGTTTTTGTATTTGTTTCATAAATTCCGTTTACATTTAATTTTGACATTTTAAACTTTTAATGTTATTAATGATTCATAATTCAATAATAATTAACTTGTAATAATTGCTGTATATAGTTTTAATAATGAAAATCATTGGTTATATATCAATTTTTATTACTTGAACCAAAATTGTACTTACTTTGTATTTTTATTATTTTTTTTAATTAATAAACGACGTTTAACATTAAAAGAACCCCGCAATGTTTTTGACGATATTATTGAATGCTTACATTTTTTATACTGAGAAAAGGATAAATAGAGAGAAAAGATATTGCCTTTTCCTTGTCCATTCCGTCTCCTGTCAAATCTCTTCCTTCCATTCCTTATTAGAAGCGTATGGGAAGGGTTTTGGGCAACTCCAACAGATGACTCTTTGACATAATCATCTAGTGTAAAGTGGATTTAAACTTCTTAAGGGACACTCAGGTAGATATCTCACGCCTATATTCCCCGAAGTGGTAGGCAGACGTGCAACTAGTGCACCCAGGTACAAAGTTTAGTAAATATGTTTCTCATTTTACTTTAAACGGTTTTACCTTATACAGGCACAAAATAAGCTTTATTATTTTATGTTCGTTTTTTAAGGACTACGTTATATCTGTAAGTTTATGAAGGAATTATTGAATAGTGTTTATAATTGCCATTTTTTTAGTTTTGTGGCTAGAAATAAAAGTATAGAAAAATCAAAGTGTTTTATTTAACAGTTAGCTATGAAAATATTACATTTAAATAACTTGAATTGACAAAGATGGGCGTCCGCTAACCGCTTGTTGATAACTTACAAACTAATCGTATTTTGTACTTACATGTACTAAAGTCTTGGCAAACTTTCTCAGAGTGAATAGTAATTAAAGAGTGTCAATGAAACGAAAACAATATTCTATAACAATTTATTTGTATCTATCACATGTACTAGTATATATGTTACGGGTGCGCCATCAGTATTCATCACTTGTCTGAAAATAAAACGTTTGAATTATACATAGGTTTAATCATTATAAAAATGCACTAAACATATAGTATTTAGCCATTGTATTACTAAATTTATAAAAGAACTAGTCGGAGTTTGGAATTTGTGCCCGATATGGCGATAGGCTCGCCCCCTATCACATTATGGGACGGAAAAACATATGGCGAATTGTGGGTGCACTAGTGGCTCCTCTGCCTCCCCCTTCGGGGAATACAGGCGTGAGATATGTTTTTTTTTTATGTATATGAACTCCATGACAAATAAATAGTACACGTATTACTTTAAAAAAGCTTAAATATCAAGACTTTTATAATTTACTTCAATTGTATAAAGTTCATACTGAAGCCACAAGCACAATGCACTCCGGATAGAAATAAAAGTCAAACGAGATAGGCTAAGGCCAAAAGGGTTCAAGAGGTCAGAATGGAATAAAATGTCACTTTATCTCTCGGGTAAGGAACCGAGGGATAATCAATAAAAGAAAAGTAAAAGTAGAATTGATTACTGGTAAATAAATTTTTCATTGCTGTGCCGTAGTCAGTTGCAGCCTTTTCTAAGTAATACAGCGCATTGATGGGCGGCTTCAGTGGTGAAGGCGGATCTTTTTTATCTGCTAGTGATATAAATAAATTTATTAATAAATTATTTAAGAGTAGCCAAAGATTATACCAATAGCTTATTAATACAAGGAAAGGCCCACACTGTAAAACAATATTCAAAACATTTGCACAAATCTGTATTTAAAAAATCAATTCTTATTCAAATCAAATTAACTTTTTGGATTATTTAATAAAATATTTTTAAAATAAATATTCTAAATACTTAATATACGATAACAATTCGAAGAAAGGTAAGGTAAAAAAACTAACCGTCTGCGGGCATGGCATACTGAAAAAAAAAGGATTAAAAATATAAATAAGTAAACACCAATAGAAAATCAAAACAAAAAAAAAGTGTAAAAAAAACTTTCGAGCTAAACAAAACCACTTACCATGCACGCAAACAATGCTAGAATTAGCAATAAGCAAAGAATATGCTTCATGATAGTAAACGAGTTCAGAAAGAACACTGGCCGAATACTAAGAGAATCCAAAAAGGAAACATATTATATACTCTTCGGTTTTGAACGAAAGAGGTTATAAATAAAACACCTGAACTAATACGGTATTGCGCATGAAAATCACTTAAACAAGTAGTTCGTTCTGAGACTTTTGTTATTCAAATTTATTCAGTTCTCGATGAATAATGACTAATTATTGAGAAATAAGGAAGATACTTATCATCTATTGTTAGATTTTGAATTCTAATATTTTTCGTATTTTCTTCAACATGGACGTTATTTCTTAAAATATATCTCACGCCTGTATTCCTCGAAGGGTAGGTAGTGCAATTAGTGCACCTACATTTCGCCATATGTTTTTTCGTCTCATAATGTGATGGGGGGCGAGCCTATCGCCATATCGGGAATAAATTCCAAACTCCGGGCTGATATCAAGTCGAAAAAACCCAATATCAATTTTCCCGAACCGGGAATCGATCCCAGGACCTCAGCGTTGCAGCCGTACCGTATACGTAATACGTGATACAACTGCCCCACCGAGGTATCATTAATAAGTTTAATAATTTTTTTTTCATCATTCAGTCCTTCCTCAATTACAAAATTTTAAATCTTAACTAAACACAAGCTAACTAATAAATAATAAATGGACATGGACACGAAAAGAATTTTTGAATAGGTGTTCGAAAATTGGCTAAAACAACGATGACCTAAAATATGAGAAATATCGCAGCCTATTGACCAGAATAATCTGTTTAGTATACTATATACCTTTGTTTTTACCATACTATAATACCTTTGTTTTTTTTTAAATCTTTTTTAAACAATAAATGTGCTGTATGTATATCATTCGTAAAACTATAATTTTTATATTTGTATGTTGTAAATATGTGAAATAAACTTAACAAGTATTGATGTTAAAAAAATATGTTGAAGTCGATGCGATTTGGTAATATATCTATAGTATCATATGATCACTAGTGTTAATGAATTAAATTAATATGTACTTTTAGGTGTCATATCTATATTTGTATACTTACAGATTTAGTAATTGTACTCTAGTTTAAACCAACAGTCATCGTCAAGGTCGAGACAACGATATTTTTTGTAAAGAGTCATTGAGAGGCATGACAATCTGTTATTTAGTCACGACAGCAAATAGATTGACATTTTCTAACTCTAAATGCGCATGCTCTTCAGTCATTTAACCCGATTGGAATAAGAAGAGATAACCCCTAAATTCGCCCTAAAATCTTAACGTGTGTGTGTCTGTTTTTTAATACAGTAAAATGAAAATCTTCGAGTCAAGGTTAAATATATTTTAAATTTGAAATTACTTAATAATTAATAGTTAAGGTAGTGAGGTGATTTGTCCCGGCTTATTTTCTTCTATAGCCGGAATTAATATCTGCAGTTGAACTGTGATGTAGACGAAAATTGAGGCGGCAATTCGCAACACCAAGCCGGTGTTCAAATAGTACATGCCGTACACAGAGAGACGGGGATCACGGAACTCTAATGTATGTAGGATTCTTCTGGTCAATTCCAAAATCTCATCTGAAAAACAACACAACACAGACTTTATTGGATAATCTTACACGTGTAAGTAACATTAAATGCAGTAAGCAATAGTCCATTTAAAAATGAATAAACTAAATGAAGTGGACGTCTATCCCGTACCTCTCTCTTTTTTGCCACAACCCTAATAGAGTTCTTACTACAACAGGGGTTGACTGGAGGAGAATGCCTCAAGGCGTTAAGGTATTAAGTCCACACTTTGTTAAGCAATAAAGAGTTTTAAATAAATATCTACTCTCACAGTATACCCCGGGTGTAAGTGTAGAAAGAAGTAATATATTTGTAATTACAATACAAATACTTCTTTACAAGTACATTAACATATAACATTAGACAAAAAATATAAAATAAAAGCGTATATATAATGATTATATAATTTTATATAAAAATCATAAATTTCACGTAATTCTTACCACAAGTGCTCGGTTTCAATTGAATGTAGGTGCACAGTAATTTGGTCTTGTCGATCTGTCGGCAAAATAAATCAGTTTGTTGACCAACTCCGTATTCATACACCCAGCCTAAAAGGACCCAGCCAACGATGCATACTATGCGTAAGGTATTGAAATCCTGAAAACAAGAAAAAAACACAGTCCCATAACTTTAAGGGGGTTAGCAAAGATCGCCGATAGTAAATCTAGCTTCTACAGGGTACCTACGAATTGTGAGACTTACACAACATGGCCGTGGGTACAAATCCACTTAATGCTTAGATGGAATCGTTAAGAGAAATGTTAGTAAACGATATCACTTTATTTTAGCATATACATATATATTTAGCGTATACATACATACAAACAAATGTATACTTACCTTAGATTTATCGTACGTAATAACCGATGGCACGCACAGGAATGTGCCTATTGTGACGGTACACATGCCCACAAATACCTGGAATACATGTATGTCAGTTGCTGAAGAATACAGCACATTTAATATACTTAATATGTTCAAAGGAAAGAAATACGAACCGTGAACCGATAACACTTTTCCAACTTCCTCAGTATTTTAAAGACAATTTTAAACCCTTCGACAAAATCATCCGAACTCGCGAAGTTATGAAATGTAACCAAATTGTCGAATTCCTTTTTCCATATTAATCCATCGAATAAGAACTGCTTTGGAAAATATTCCGCATTTAAATTGGCTCTCTTTATAATAGCCACGTTCAAATAATTGACTCTTAAAGCGAGAAAAACATACAGCGTGAGTAAGAAGCAGACATCGTAAAAGATAAAAAAAAGAAGTCCAAAGTAAACGGTGCCGACGACGTGGATAGAAAACGGAGTTAGATACGCAAAAATTAAGACAACAACAGTTATTCCTTGAAATGTTCCGATAAAAATAGTAACAATGAGGTAGGCTTTATCAACTACACTTCTCATGAACTTCGTCTCCAGTACACCAAAGAGTATGTCTATTTCAAAGCAATGATCAAGAAGGGTCAAACCGGAGTTTCTATTTGGTATTGCAATGTTTAGTAAAATTATGTTTTGAAGTAAAGCGAACATGGTCAATATAATCACTTCAGCTTGTGTTAAAAAATGAGTTTTAACATAGCATATATAATACATGTAAAATGCTGAAGAATTTCCAGAAATAATCGCAAGTACAGCTCTCAATATGCTCGTTGGTGCCTTTTTACGAGTTATTCGTCCATTTTTAGTACTATATCTAAAAAATCCCGTGAACTTAATAAGCCACAGTAATTTGCTATCGAATTTTGTACAGTACTCCCGAGCTAGCACCGACCTAGGGTCCATGGCCACGGAATGATCCACAACTGAATTGAATAGTAAATGGAATGTAACTTCGTTTCAATAACTCGTTATTCTGTCCCTAGAGAAATAACTAAATGAATTTAATTTATGAGCATAATCGGATTGAATTATTAGATTAAAATTTTATGGTAATTATCGTTCAAAGTCAGTTGTTTTTATTTATCGTCATATTTTAATGTAATTTGAATCAAAGTGATGTGTCCTTAATTGTAGAATCACAAGCTACGATATTACTATTACCGTATTTAGTTAATTTTAAAATCATTATTCTTCTGTTTTCCTTGTCTTATTAAATCTCCTGACATTTGAATTTTATTCTCGTGATAACTGTAGTTAAAGCTCTGAGGTACATTGTATACAGTAAGTACATTCTGATTAGTTAAAGTCTAAATAAAACAACACAGCAATGTTTAATCATGATATATTGCTTATCAGTACAGAGTAACAAAATGTTTGTGTCTAAAAATATGAACCAACGTTTGACAACTCAATGAAAATGCTAGTAAATGCAACTGACAAGTACGTAGTTAGGGTCGAGATACAGCGCTACCTTTATAATATTGATACGAACAAATCGAACGATAAGCCAATATATATAATTTTCAGATGTATGAAAACTTATCAAATAGTAAAAAATACATTAACAATTTATTCATTTTTAAAATCTCGTAACTCTAATTAGGTACTACTAAGAAAAGTAGATGATATTACTTCCTCAATTTTTACTACTATTTACTAAATTCAGACATATTTACAATTTTAAAATTCATCCACAAGCTTCGCTGTGAAGGCGCCGATCTACCAAACTTTGAGCATCTCATTTCTCTTACAATATTTAATTTATCAAAAGCGCTTCACCCGCGACGTCGATGTAAGATTAATGCAGTAACAATCAACTCATTAAATAACTTAGCTACACAAATAATTCTCACACTCACTCACAGCACAGACTGTAACCGATCAATTATATAATTTAAATAAAATAAATATTTCTAGAAATGCATTTAAAATTGGTACGACATTTAGTGAACCATTCGCGGTCACATCAATTTAAAAAAAAATTCACATCATATTAAGTACCAACAAAGAACAAACATAACATTAAGTACATAACACATTAAAATTGTGACAAAGTTTTGTGTTAACATATCGAGAGACAATTAGAAGCTAGTATCACTAAATCGAGGAAAGAGATTCCTTATTGTGGAGTTAATTTTTCATCAAGCTTAGGAAATGCCTGATATGACAACTTTATGAACCGGACAAGGAGTGTCATCCGATTCATAACAGCTTCATTTTAAGTCAGCGGCTACTCGCCTAGCACCATGCCGTCACGTTCCATCGCAGTCCAACGCTGAATTAAAATCAAGCTCACAATTACGATTTTAATAACTTCAAATATATCTTAGAACTAAAGCTATCTATATTTATCCTAGTCTATAAGCTACACTTATACATAACCCCGAACCATCACCAAAGATTGCACATAATACCCGATACTTTGATTTTTTAATTGCAGTCATGCCTAATTATAAGGCTAGTGTATTTCCATTTGACTGTTAAAAAATAAAGGTATTTTTGGGAACTTTAAATTAATAAAGTTCCATATATTAATACGAATTGTTGTTAAATGAGGAATGTTTACATTTAGTTTGGAAGACGATTGCGTTATTTATAACTAAGGAGATACGTGCGCATTGATTTAATTAAGCACTGGGAAATTTAAAGTCAATTTAATCAAATAGATTGAAGTCACATGTAACGGACGGAATAAATTCGTTATATTTATCGCATAATACAATTCGTAACGTTTCCAAATTGATGGAAAAAGCGAATAATAAATTATTAAGTACCTAAATACCTCAACATCATGTCGAGGATAATTTTAAACGTATGTCATCAGTCGTAAATATTGTTAAATATTTAATTGTGAACCGGCATCGGCAGCTGTCCTAACAGTTGATTAGCGAACGATGCATTCGTGAATTTAAAATGTCGCTTGTCGTAAAATTTGAGCAATGCCGGCGAGTAAGGGTGTTGCTTCTTAAGGTGCATGTAATGTTCCTCCGGCTCTGAGGTGGTGTGACCGCATTCCTCGCACACGTACATCTGTAAAAAAATCATTCAAATGAATAATCACCGCATCAACCGCTTATTTATTTTTATTAAAAATCTTAAGTTTACTTTTTATTGTATATTTCTTGACATATCACGGACACATACAGTTATTATTGTTAATGTTGCCAGTGACATTATCAGCATCAATTAATATTTTTAAATAACTATTGCAGATTTATCAAATAGACAATGGCCAATACTACTATTGAATTACTAATAAACATGTCAATCGTGTAAAAGAATCTAATATAATTTACCTTAGTCCTTCTTTCCTTGTACGCATATGTGTGCTGCACGCCGTGAACTTTCAAGCAGTGAGATTCCAATGAACACCGTTGGGTGAAGGACTTCTCACAGAGATTGCATTTGTAAGGCCGGACTCCGGTGTGGGTCCGTGTGTGCCGCTTCAGATCGAATGTGTCATTGAATCCTTTGCCGCAGAAGGTGCACAGGTACCGCTTCACGTCCGAGTGACACTTCATGTGTCGATTCAACAGCCTCTGCAAACTGAAGTTCTTGGAGCACACCCTGCAAATAAACTTGGTAGGGTCGTCCTCGCTCACTAATACTTGTTTGTTCTTTTCCTCTTCTCTTTGTCTCGCATTAGCTTCCGTGGCGAGTGGATTTTTCACACCATGGCCGCCATTGATAAATTCCAACGGGAGCTCTGCCGGCAGACCCAACTGTAATAAGAAATGAATCGTTTTATTTTTTTTATAAAACATCCATTCATTATAAGTTGTATAGTATAGATACAGGTCAAACTTGATAAAGCTGAGCTTAATCAATGTATCAAATGTATAAATGTAACAATAAATAATAATTAAAAGTGACGAATAATATAAAAATAATATGAGTTTTATTTAAAATAAAAACAAATCGCAGTAGGTTGAAGCATAAGTTGATTAAGGCTCAGCGTTACGTAATAACGATTTCTTTCTAACTTTAACCTTCAATGTCACCGATGAAATTTAAAATCGGTTCTATGATGACATTGAAAAAAGAAAGTAAAAGCTTCGCCTTAAAATCAATGAATGCTTACCCTTTGTTGCAAGATTTGAATTTTGCTATCGGCGGCAGAGCCTTTCTTCAGACTTACAGCGGCAGCGGGGCTGAGCGATGAGTTCTCGATGTGGCTATTCCCGTCCAAGGAGTTGTTTCCGCCGGGCGAAGGCAGCGACACGCCGGTGGGAGAGTCGAGTTCCAGTGAGTGACTAGGGAAGGGGAAACCGGGGGATAGGATTTGCTGTCTCTGCTGTAGCTGCACGTGGATTTGAAGCTGCTGCATTTGGCCTTCGTTGTGTTGTAGGAGCGCTGGATTCAAATGCATTAATAGATCTGGACGTTCTTTAGGAAAATTGTATGATGGGCTTTGTTCTTGGCTTGCAAACGCTAAATAGTTGGCTTTTTCGTAATACTGTCTGCTTAGATTTATCTGTTCTGCAAGCGATGGGATGTCCGCAGGATTGTGAACGGAGTCTGGTGTTATCGACGACGACTCTCTTATGTCAGAATCGGTTATAGATTCAACATGGTTGTTCAGCAGATTGGCGAAGTCTTCTGCAGAGTCCGATAAATTTCCTAAAATACCTTCGTTCGATCCGGTAAATGATAAAGTCGTCGAAAATTGAATATTATCTATGACATCTTCTCCCATATCGACAACCATAGAAACATCGAAATTACTTCCATAGTTTCCGATTGCACCTAAATTTTCCAATTTATTTTCATAGTCTATCTCTTCATCTTTTAAAGCTAGTCCGTAATGGGCGTTCTGCATCAAGGAATATTGTTTACCCTGTTCGGGGAAATTAGTAGCGTTTTCATTATTTTCACAATCCATGTTAAATCCGTTCATCATATTAAACTCATTAGAGAAGGTGCTGTTGGCATTAAAAGAGTTTTGGCCGCTTTTAGTTGAAGGGCCTAGAGTTTCGTAAAATGGCGGCAGACTGCCTGTTGGTGGACTGTTAGGTCCATAATTTGATCGACCGTCCCTGCCGTTGCCACCACTTCCCGAACCACCTCCAAGGGCGCCTCCTCCTCCTGAACTCGGGGCAGTGCTTCCGGCGCCGGAACTAAAGTTTCCTGATCCTCCACTACTCTGTGAACTAGAATTATTTCCATTTCCTCCAGTCGATCGACCATGTCCAGCGGCGGCACTTATTATTCCTGGAACTTTATTTCCTGGACAATTGCGTAGAACCAAAACCGGTCTTGCCAAGATGCCATTAGCAATTTTAGAGCTGCTTGTTCTTCTTTGTTCTCTTATCTTCTTTTCAGTTTCTTCATCTTCAGACTCTCCTCGTTTCTTTGCTATAACGTAATCTATTGGCTGATCCTGTTCGGGTTCCGGTGTAGGCAACGTAGG
>JAABKM020000028.1:4755625-4767826 GCA_016277805.2 Papilio aristodemus | reverse complement strand
TTTGAACCATTGGCAGTCATGCGCCATCTGCCTTCGTCAGTTATTGTGACATTCTGTACCCTCACCCCGCACCCCTCGCTCCATTTTACATATCTGAATAATGTTATATGGTTATTAGAAATACATTCTACGAATAATGTATCCAGCTCATTTCTATTTAAGATGGCTCTTTGGGTAATATCCTAGTTCCATGTTTCCTTATTTTCTTCAGTTCTCTTAATTTTCTCGCGATCGCTCGACCACTACTATATCAATTTACTAATTAAATAGAAATTGAAGTATTGAAATATTAATTTAAATAAATATACAATAATGATTGTATATTTATTAGTGTTGTAATTGTATATACAGGCTTTATACGCGAAATTGAATGCAGTTGTGATACAGGCTTTATTTAAGGGGTTTACTAAAGGTAAGATTACGACACGTATTTTCTTAGAACAAAATACTTAAAAATATCTCACTTACCTATTGTTAGGCGGTAAATTTACATCGAACGTCAAGCCAGATGGTGTTGTAACTTGACAGGAATTTTGTCTTTCCAGAGTTCTGTCCAGTTTCAGCAGCGCCTCGTTCCCTTGAGCAACGCGAAGGGTATATGGCCATCCCAAGCCATGTTGCATTTTTAATAGATTTTGGACTTTGACATTTATAATCAATTGAGACGATACGTTTTGTATAAGATGTGTTGATACTAAAATTTTTAAAACAAATATGTTAATACGAGTACATAAGTTGAAACAGTTAGTTATTTGTAGGTTTATCTCTCGCATTTAACAACGTTCAAACAGTTATATTCAACGCTGCTCATTATTTCAATCTCAGAAGAATTTTTAGCGGGGCTGGTAACTGGTAAAATGTAAAAAAAATATATAATGTATCCTACATATCCAGTAACATTAGATAATATTTAAAGAAACCCACCAAGAAATATCGCTATCGATAAATTAAATCGCAACTGCACCATTTTTAATCGCATATGTTAACATAGCACAATAAACAATAACTGCACTTTTAAAATTGAATACACTTTTATGAATGAATTCAATGAGTAAAACAATTAATCAATACATTTAAAATGTCTGTAATAATAAATGATAATATTGAATGACTCGATATTTATACTGTTTATCGCTCAAATCTCCCAAAAAAATTTCACTAACTAAAGATAAATGTGACATGCAATAAAAGTCAAAGATGAAGACAAAATGAAAATGAATTTGCTTGTTATTTTCTAATTTTATCCGTGGCGCAGTTGTACCACGGTACGGATGCATTGTTGAAATCTTGGATTCGAGTCCCGGGTTAGGCTGGTGATTTTAAGGTTTTCATATCAATCAGCCCGGTCGTTGTTATGGCGACAGGTTCACATATCATATCATGGAACGAAAACATTTAATGAAAAATGGGTGTACTAGTACGTCTGCCTACTCCTTGAAGCGTGAGGTGTTTTTTTTTCTTTATCGCTTCATTTTAATATATTACTTGAATATATAGAATAGTTGATAATATGATTAACGTATCTGAAACACGTTTAAAAAAACTAAGGTCCGGTTTAACACAGAATCAAAATTCAACTTGTTAGTTTGCCACTCTTATTTAAAAAAGAAAAAATCTTGTATCAACTAACTAATGTATAATTATATTAATTAGGTAATGTATAGATTTTATCGCGTTAATTTAATATTTAATTTTATTTGCTTTCACTTTAATTAATTTTTACTAATTTAGAAGTCACATGATGTTAGCATTATTTATATACATTATTGTAGACATTCGATTATATTGCTATCGCCAATATGCGATATGAATAATCACTTAGAAATTACTAGACAATCTGAAACTGATAAAAGTTCCTCGTGTAATAAGATTAACTTTAGAACAATCACGTAATAATACGCGCACGTGCCATTGACCCAGAATGGTATGCAGTGGTAACGTTTTTTTTACAATGAGACAAACTAGCGCTTGACCACGATTCCACTCGATGACAAGTGGTGGTACGCGCTAGTTTCGTAAAATCTTTTTCATCCTTCTTTTATTTTGTCAAGTATTACCGTGATCCTGGCACACCTCTCTCATCTCTTCTATTTATATCGACGCATGTATGCTAGTTATGGATATTTTTATAACAAGTATCATAAATATATTTTAACATATTTGAAAAAAAAATGTACGACTGAGATAAATTCAAATATTAAACGGCTTTCATAAGGTTTTCTCCTATGGTTTGCATCGAAAACGGCGCACTGCGAACAAGTAGCAGAGTGACTCAAAGCACTGCCTCGAATAACCGCGGCAGCCGCTGTTGGACGGCAACCGCATTTGCTCGCCGCATTGTAAAAAATACTCCAATTTATCCCAAAAATAACAGTTGAATCCATTATGCGTATTTTTTTTTTAATAAGGGGACTGATGTCCACACTAGAAATTAGAAATTACCCTGTTATTGATCACCAGGACCTCGCCTAGCGAATAATTTTTTTTTTTTTCATATCTAACTGGGATGTGGATAGTGCGTCGTGGCCTTCGACAATAAGTTCCTCCACTTTTCTCGAACCTGCGCAATCTCCTGCCAGTCTTCGACTTGTAGCTCGAAAAGGTCTTTATTGAGCTCATCTATCCACCGACACCTGGGACAGCCAACTGGCCGTCAACCAGTTGGCCATTCCAAGTATGCTCGCTTCATGTACCGTGTGTCATCCATTCTTACCAGGTGGCCGAGACAGCGGAGTCTAAGTGCTTTTTTTAGACATATATTTTACTTCTCTTAACGGCTAGCACGCATCCACTTAGTGCATACGAATATGACATCTAAACGTACATACTTAGTATGCCGCCTTAGGTTTTTTTTTAATTTTCCGCGCTTTTTCAGTATCAATTTTCATTTGTCAGACTACGCAAGCAAATCGAAGGGTTGCCGATATATTTTAAATAACGTATGTTAAATGGCAAAAAAATTAAACAAATAAAAGATACTCTAACGAACATGTATTTATACTTATTAAGCTAAATCACAGTTTTGAATTCTTTTAACTTAAGATTCCAACTTCACTATTAACTTGTCTGTGACTTTGTGCTTCAATGGCAGGAATGGTATGACGTCATCTGCTTCCTTCATTTGTGTTGTTGGCATCTGAGGAATACAAATATTATATTAGTATTGCTAGTTTAATATCTGACAATGATTTCAGATAGAAAATCATTAAAAAAACATATCTCACGCGTGTAATCCCCGAAGGGGTAGGCAGAGGTGCAAGTAATGCACCCACATTTCGCCATATGTTTTTCCGTCCCATAATTTGATAGGGGGCGAGCCTAACGCCGTATCAGGCACAAATTCCAAACTCCAGGCTGATATCAAGTTAAAGAAAACCAATATCATTTTTCCCGACCCGGAAATCGAACCCGGGACCCCAGCGTTGCCAGTCGTACTGTATACCACTGAGCCACCGAGGCATTAAAATCACTAAAGTAGTTTTTTTTTTTATAAATTTGGAATTTAAAGAATATGTAATAAGGATCATTGTTACATATCAACTTGTATCTTTTATTCTTACTTTATCAATGAAACTTACATTTAAATCTCTTGCTGTTGATTCCTTGGCAGTAAACTCTCGAAGAACATAATTAGTGTTCAACATGTGGAACATTCTAGTCTCGTGGGAACGGACTAGAACATCGTCCACGCGTAAAAAGTATCTCAGTAACACATACCAATAGGATGGCATCACTCTCTGTAATCCAAAAAATATAATATTATTGATATGTATATACACACTCACACCTGTGCTCAACGAAAGGGAGGACAGAGGTGCAACTATAACCCTATATCCACTGTTTGCTGTATGTATCCATCCAAAGAAGTGATAATGGGCAAGTCTATGACCATATTGGGCACAAAATCCTGACTGAAGGCTGATATGGAAATTGAAAAACCCAATATCACTTTGCCCAGCCTGAGACCTCAGTTATGCAGCTCTACTGAGATGCAATTGCACTACCAAGGAGATTTTATAAAGCAAACAATTTCTGTACATACATATATGTAATAAGTTACAGTTAAGTTGAAATTCTACCATATGTTATGTGTCTTAAATATCACTATTCAACTATTAAATATGTTTTAAAAAATTTAATTAATAAAAGAGAATCCTTACAATTTTAACTGAAAGCTTAGAGATTCCATGATCATGCAATTCATCTTCAAACAATGTCAAGTCATGGTAGAACAGAATCTGATCCTTTTGTTTCAACAGTTCAAAGTTGATGGTTTCATCTGTTGGCTCTACAACTACACTATCATTCAATGTGCCTTTATAATCTGTTGAAAATGTCCAATCAAAGTTTTTTTTCTTCTTTTCGGCATCTGGCCTAAAAATACATATTTGTTAATCTAAAAGAATGTATTTATTAAATATTTATTTACTACACTGGAAAAAATTATAAGTAGTATGTAATACCTGTATTGATACATAATGAAAGCAGTCAGCAATCAGTGACCTAGCTACCAGTAAAAGAATAGGTGTACTTCAAAAGGCCACAAATAGTACATCTTCACCTTGATTTTATAAAGAAACAGATGGGTAATATTTACCATAGTAATTAATGAGATTCATCTTAGAAATATATTTTTAAAGTATATATAAATACTTATAGTTTTATTATTAAAGTAAACCTGTTGCAAATACCAATATCTCTCAATTAATTTTAATAAATGGCATTCTCCGACTTATTTCAGACATAAATCCATTTTATTTTAATTTTATTGCTTTGTGTGTTGTGTTAACTCTTACCGTGATTCCTGCCAAGCTTCAGCACAAGCAACCTCAATAGCCTCAACTCTACTTGAAACATGTCTGAGAGCATCCAGTGGGTTAAAATTTATATAAGCACCGCTCTCATGCGACAACATAAGGATATTTTTCGGAAATACCATATCAGGAAAATGAGGAATATCCAACTCCTTGCAGTAACTAAAACAATAACAGTTTCATAAACTTCTTTGATATAATTAAATTTGATTTTTAAAACTCCTATTAATACTTACACACAAAACTGGCAATATTGATCGTCATCTCGTTCACAAACAACTTTTGTTGAACACACACTTGGTAATATACAACTAACGTCGTACGAGATATGCCAAGGTCCAAACTGTATAGATTGAGAATTTGTCGTATACTTCCCAGAATCAAGTTTGCTTTCCTAAACAAAAATTGTCTGTGAATATGATATCAAATGTTTATAATTCTGCCGCTGTGTTAAAAAGGCTATTACCTCTCCAATGAACATCATTGTTATATTTAAAAAATAGTTCAGTTTTATGAGCTGAAATCTTTAATCCAATGTGATTGGTGAAGTTTAAAGAGATCAGAAAATAAATGATTTTATTAAATATACAAAAACAGCTCAATCTCAATTTTGGCAATTTCAACTTCATTAAACATTAACTTGACAGCAATCAAAGAACTATAGAGTATAAACATATTTGAAAAGTGACATCAATGAGCACTTTATAAAATGAATTAAATTAAATATTTTATACCCTCTTTGACTGAAAAGATGTATCGGTTGACCTATGATTTTCTTTTTTTTTTTAAGGATGTGATAAAGTCTATCGATTTTTTAATTTTTATTAATAATTAAGTCTTGAACGGTGACATTATGGACATATCTAGCCGGTTAACGCTTAATGGCATTAAAATTCTATGAAATATAGCCAAAACCGAATGCAATTTTTAGTGGATCTATGTTATTAATAATCGTCGAAGATTATTTGTTACAAGAAAATAACCGTAGCCGAGTGGCAGCTTAGTAACATTTTTATGATAACCTGGCAACCCTGATATGCGCATTCGCGGGCAAATCAATATGGCCGACTTGTACCGGTCGGTTTGTGTGTTTTGATGGTTAATTTTAATTGAATTATAATTTCATATAATTATAGAACTATTGTTTATTCTCGTAACTGTTATATAGTATTGGCAATATTCTTAATTAATTATGGAAGCTCTTATACCAGTTATAAACAAATTACAAGACGTATTCAATACTGTCGGAGCTGATGCCATTCAGTTACCTCAAATAATAGTTTTAGGAACGCAGGTATAATTTTTATTGGTATTAAATTTTAAAATTTATGTTAAAGGCCTAGATATGGATATTCAAGTTAATGACCTGTACTTTGTAAAAATTAAACGGTTATGTAAAGATGTCACTGAAGTTCTTTGTCCCCATTTAGAAAAATGTTCTAATAGTCATTGTCTATCGCCTTTAACAAATATAATATAGCATTAACTCTTGTAAAAATAATAACGATATTGTAGTACTTTTAAAATATATATTCAAATAAAACTGTCACTATAATTTACCTATATATTTTGATTTTAGAGTTCCGGTAAAAGCTCTGTTATAGAAAGTTTGGTGGGACGTTCCTTTTTACCCCGTGGTCCAGGAATTGTGACACGACGTCCACTAATCCTACAATTAGTGTATAGCCCAAAAGACAGTAAGGAGCATCGTTCAGCTGAAGAAGGTATTACATACTATATTTATTTTTACTTTCAATTTGGTCGCGGAATTTATTAGACCAACAAAAAATGCTAAGTCTACAAAAAATCTATATTGTTGAATGTTTGCTTATTTTTATCCTTAATTTTATGCAAAACATTGATAACACCATTCAAACCATTATGCCAATTGTTTGTGTGTCATGTGTTGTATTCTATTTTGTACATTGATCTCTCTTTAACCCCAACTAACCTATGGATTTAATAAATGCAATAGCTTGTATTAGACCTTAGTACAAGAATTACTCCATTTCCATAAATAGGATACCTAATGTATGATTATTATCACTTTCCCGTTTGGTGGGAAAAATAGGATGGATCAAGTGGAAAGTACATACATTTTTTCCCTTTTTCAGCCACACAATACAATATGTGACAACTTCATGCATATAAATACATTGTTTACAATTTTTTCATTTAATTCTCATTAACATCATTATCAGTTGAATGCAATAATTACTACTGATCACCGCTTTTGTCTTAACTAGCACATTAACCTATACAATAAACAAAGTTATTAACTGGCAGTGTTAAATAAAAAGTTTGTTGCACTGTAATGGGGAGTATTTTGAAATTTTAACAAAAAAAAACATACAGTAGCAACCCTAGTATATGGTTAAAACTCTCTGTAAAATGTCTTTCCTTAGTTTTTTTTTGTAGTAAAATTCTTTTAAAGATAACAATGTAGTGTAGTGCTATCAGCATATTGATTAGGTATATTATGTTTGTTCTTTAAATTATTAATAATTATGATACATCAGATTGCTTATTACATTCTTGTTTACAAATTCTATTTATCAATTCAAAAAGGTGGATAGAGATTTCACACCTCATGTCTGAGTACCATGGAAAGCCAAAGAATAAATAATTTTACATATAAATGTATTTTTGAATGAATTTTTATTACAAATTCAATTTTAAGTAGTGTATTTTTATTACCTTCAGTGTACAGAAACAGCGATACAGGATCTAATAAAATATGGAATTCATTTACCAATATGTCCAATTTAGTTAATGCTAAAGGTTGGTATACTAATGAATAATTAGTTAATAAACTAAAAGCATCACAGACAATAATGTAATTACTAATAAATATACATCATTTGCTTTTTTTAACAATATCCTATTATCTATTTATCCACCAGCTTTCAGTTAATGTGTCTTGGAATCTGCTGTTTCATTATAATGCTATTCTATTTCTGTTATTTTCGTAATTTTTAAGAACATATAATATAAATAGATATGAAGTGAAAGTAGATATAGTATCTATTTCTTAGAAATGCACAATATTTCACAACTTTATGTACTGATTTCATTTTTGTCTAGTCACAAACAACATGAAAACAAAATGACTAGGCACATCTTGTGGGGATGTGTGCTATGGTAAAGATATCAAATAAAACTGATTGGATGAAATGAAATATATGAGCCATTAGATTGTCCAAATAAATGTATGACAGAAGAAAAAATAAGGATCATATTAAGTTTCTCTTTCTCTCTCTCTCATATTTGTGTTCCTTTGTTTTTCATTCTACTATCAATATTTATCATTAATTTATCTCATACATATTATTATGAGGATCTGATCTTTGAAAAAAATTAACATGCTCTACATAAAACAAAGAACATATACAAATGTGTTGGTATACTTGTGACATTCTAGGGTTAGGTGTGGACCTTTTGCTGATCCCTGTTGTATATTGCATATACATACAGAATTTGTTTCATCTACACATACATTAATTGTTTGGTTTATCAATCATCAAAACATAGTGCACAATTTCACATATATTTTAAATGTATTGAATGTTTCAATGGACTTAATTTTTATTATTGTATTACGTACTGCTTTGTAAATACGCTCGAGGAAAATGTGAGAATAACTATAGATAGTATTGCAAATTGAGATAATTTGTTGAGAATGCTATAGTGATACAATCAATGATTTATTGAATATAAATGAGAAGGCAGTTCAGCATCGTAGAAATAAGTATTTTATATAATTTTTAGTGACATTACCATTATACTAACATGTTTATAAAAACAGAATTTAAAATATTGTGAAGAAAAAAATTAATGATGACATTTCTAGGGATAAAAGGTTTTTTATTCATGATAGTGTCGCATTTCGTAATGTTTACTATCGCTGTTCGATTTTAATTACCATATTTTTACCAGCAAACAATGCACAAAACTCTTTGGTGTTTCATGTCTATTATATATTAAAATCAACCACCTGTATGATTCGTTGTTACCCATATTACGTAAAAAAATATATTTTCATACCTAAATATGGAATATATTATTTATTGAAATATTTTAGGTACAGTAAACTTGGAAGAATGGGGAAAATTCCTTCACACAAAAGACAAGATATACGCCGACTTCGATCAGATTCGGCAGGAGATAGAGCGGGAGACGGATCGCATGGCGGGCAGCAACAAGGGCATCTGTCCCGAGCCAATCAATCTCAAAGTATACTCCACCAAGGTCGTCAATCTGACACTCGTCGATCTACCTGGGATCACAAAGGTTAAACAAGCACTTTTTTCCTTATATAACACAGAAGAGGACTATAAATAAGGAAAGAGAGGAAGAATGATAAAAAGAGAGAGCATAGAAATGTCTGTTGCCGCAGAGTTAAGACTGTTATCATAATTTAAGGATGGACCCCGAATCTTTCTTTCTTTTGTAATCATGTTAAATATTGTTTACTCATGTTCATGATTACGTTTTCAGTTCAGATAAGATGTGTCCGTTAGCAAGAAGTGTCCATGACACACCATAAAGTTGATTCGACATTATTGCAATGCGTATTAAAGCGGAAAAGATGGAATAACAGCTAGAGGTTTTGTACAATTATTCCAAATTCGCAATGTGTGCGATTTTTTTAGATCATGTATAACTTTTGGTTTGTTAAAATAAAAATACGTTTTTAAAATACGTAAATATTTTAATGTCATAGTCTTTTATTACATTTCTAAATAACGTGTTTTTTGTTCTTAGGTTCCCATAGGTGACCAACCTGAAGATATAGAAAATCAAATCAGGAACCTTATAATTAAATACATAGCAAATCCAAATTCCATCATCTTGGCAGTAACAGCCGCTAATACCGACATGGCCACCAGTGAAGCGATAAAGATGGCAAAGGAGGTGGACCCTGACGGCAGGAGGACACTAGCCGTTGTTACCAAGCTAGATCTCATGGATGCTGGTAAAAACATTATTTTAATTATTTATTTTTATTTTCTAGCGGTGACAACCCTACCGTCCAAGTCTTTGATATACAATCATCAGCCACAATTTGAATTACAACAGGCTAGTTATAGAGTTAGTTTTAATACCTCTTTCAATGAAATTTAGAATCCTTAAAGAGGTCATACCAACTCCTTTGTACGTGGGCCTCATATAGATTTGCGGTCTTCACATGTCTTCCAAAATTTTTGTTCTCAGACATGCAGGTTTCCTTCCGAGGTTTTTTTCACCGAAGAGGTGCGTGTGGTTAGTACGAAATTTGTTTTTCTCAAAGCAACGAGACGAACAGGATGTTACTTAATTTCCAGGATTTTGAAATGCGGAAAAATACTTGTGTGAACTTTTGTTTAAAAAAAGTTCACGAATCACGGGAGGATTAAACTCATGTAATAAGTAAATTTAATTTGATCCTGCATTATTAACAGTCGTATGTCGATATACTTCTGTTATTTTATATTAATGGCATTTCGGGTTATACATTTTTAATTTTAATACCGTGCTTTGTGGTAAATGTGTTTCATCGACAATCATTTTGTACTCATTATCATATTGGCAATTACGGATGTGGTCATTGTCTAAAGTGGTATCGTTCGCTTGCATCGTGCAAATCATACAAAATATGTTTGTTCATGTAATTACACTTAAGTCTATGTATCTTAATTGGGTGCGGCTAACTACTGATGAATGTACAAATATCAGTTAATAATAAATAAAGAAGGGTTAGAAATAAATTACAGATTATATATTATATCTGTAACATAAAAAATGATCCGGATTTATTCTACCTTGAACTTTAGACTTGTAACTTCATATTTCAGTATAATAGTGACCGTGATTTTTTCATCAAAGCGATCATTTACAATTGCTATTATATTACGTCTGCTAACGTTCACAAGCTGTTTCTTTGTCGTTGGTGTGACAATAAAATTGATTCAATTATAGACTTGAATTGTTGGAATTATTGTTCATTGAACATTTTACGTAATAAAACGTAACAAAAAGTGGAAAAACTGCCTCAGTAGCGCAATGATCGACAATTTGCTAATAGTTTGTAATGCGCCTATTCCGATTATAAACTGACGTTCACAATTAATTAAAATACTAATCATTAACATATGGTCGATCATTAATATGTTATTTGTCGAACAGTTTTTTTGGCCATTTAATTGTATAATTTGGGATCTTTGCGTGCATTCCATTTCAGAAGTACCTACTTAAACCAAACATAAAAAAAACTCTTATTTTATTTTCGAGTAGAAGTCCCACTTTGTATCTGCAATATTACCTAGGTTTTGTGGGTAAATTGATCAACAATAAAAAAAACATTCCCAGCATGACACCTGGTTATTGTCGCTTAATATGTGGGAATTACTTAATGGAATCATACTTTTTTATCGTAACCGACCATAAAATATGAAGATTAAATTCTTCTCTTATTACTGTGTGAAATAAAAATTATTTAATTATATTTGGTTCATGACACCAAAATAAAGTTAACTGCATACATAATATATTCTTTTAATACTAATCGACAAGGCATTACTGTTTGGATTACTATAGCAGATGACTTAAATTAATCCCAAATTATAGATCAAGAAAAACCCAGTTGAGTATTGAATTGTCTGGGATTTTTATGAACACTTATTAAGAGTATAAGTAAAGAATCTCAGTAACAGATGAATTAAAAACCTAATGTAGTATAAAATAAATGACGCAGGATATATTCACAGGGACTGACGCCATTGACATCCTGTGCGGGCGCGTGATCCCCGTCAAGCTCGGCATCATCGGCGTCGTGAACCGGTCGCAGCAAGACATCATCGATAACAAGACTATCTCGGTATAATGCTTAGCTAATACACAGGGTTTTGGGGGGGGGGGCATGAAGTTTCGAGAATTATCGTGCCCCCAAAAAAGAAGTGGCAAAAGTAGGGCTGATAGTACATAATATAAAAGACTAAAGATGGATGAATGCATGAAATCTATGGTTCAAATCAAATATTATATCTGTTCCATTGTTAACTACAGTTTAAACGCTTGATTGATTTCGAAGAGTGAGGTGTCTATTATTCGTAATCTTTCCTGGAGTGTAATAATTTAATATATATTAGATAACGAAGTGATCACATAGATGGGTTTTTTAAACCCCTTATAATAACTGAAAATACTTATTAATTATTATTTATCAGATATACCCATGAACTTAAACATTGCATTTTAATTTTTTACATCGTAATTGTTGTAAACAATGTCTCGTGTTCGTACACTCAACCTTGCGGACTCTTTCCGTTACTATTTTTTAATTACTTTCACTGACACAGTAGTGTAGCAATAATCTCGTGTTTTCATTGCCACTCTGTAGTTTCACTAG
>JAABKM020000028.1:4486619-4496995 GCA_016277805.2 Papilio aristodemus | reverse complement strand
GAATCGAACCCGGGACCTCAGCGTTGCAGCGGTACCGTATACGTAATACGTGATACCACTGAGCCACCGAGGCAGTTTAACAACCAATTATAAAGGAAATGTAATCAATAAAAATTGGTATTAGTTACTCTAATTGTATTATTAACAGAATAATCATTTTAGTAATATAAAACAAAAAAAAAATAAAAAAAATGTCAACTAGTGAAGTACTTAAGTGCGGTAATCTTACATTTGAGATAAAAGCAGGCCATATCTCAATTGAAAGAATCTTGTATTACGATAGTGATGAAAGCAAATCACTTTATCGTCGTATATTTTAAGTTGATTTGATCTATTTCTTGTAGTTTGAATACCAACACAAACGGTATAGATCATTTTGATTCTGAATTTTCCAAAACAACATTATTGTTAGTCTTTTTAACTAAACTCAACTATGAAAATATTGAAAATAATTTTACGAAACACATGAAAACTCTATATAGAAACTCATATACCACCACCCACCCATATATCATAAAATTCCCATATTAAGGTTCAATGTAGGATTGTTTTAATAAACGAAACACGTCACCGTCACTGTGTACTTTTGACGGGCGATTTAGTAAGGATATAACACATCTTTACATTAAATGTCATTGATTCATGCACGAAATAGTTATAAATATGAAATAACATTTTTACGTATTGACTGTCATTTACATATATCCGAATCTGACGTATTGACAGTTGACTGCAGCTGACGTTCCTTTGACGTACGGTTTATCAGGGCTTATCTGCCTATTCTTAATTCTTATATCAATTTTACACAGTTATGTGTTCCTGTACATAGTTTTTCAAATTGTTTCCGTCTTTGCATTCATAATTCATAGTACCTACATATATGTTTTAAAACATAAGTGTTGTTATACGGGTGATATTTTAATTATTTTACAATGGCTGAAGAACTAAAACCAGTAAATGAAGAAGATTTCAAATTACTTAAGGAGAGAATGAATTTAATCGCTAGCGCAGATCCTGCACAGTATCATAATGACTATTCTTTACGTAGATATTTAAGAGCTTTTAAAAGTGTGGATAGTGCATTTCAGGTATTTATTATGGACCAAACTGTATCTCATATCAGCTTGACATTAATGTACGTCCTTGATAACTTAAGGAAACATTTTATATCTTTCCGGTTCTTATTTTATCATATGCTAGATCTTTAATGTTGATATTAGATGCATATATTAGTAATTAAATGAATTTAACCATTTTCGTTTTTCAGGCTATTTTAAAGACAAACAAATGGAGAATAGAATATGGAGTAGCAGAATTATGTGAAAATAAAGAACTCATTGAAAAGTACAATGATAAAGCAAGAGTACTAAGACATAGAGATATTGTTGGTCGACCAATTATTTACATTCCAGCGAAAAATCATAGTTCAAGTGATAGAAATATTGATGACCTTACTAAGTTTATTGTATACTGTTTAGTAAGTAGTTATTTTTATACCACACTATCAACATTAGATAACCTTTTGATTAACAAGAAACATAAATAATTTTCATGGAACATATAATGATAAAAGTAAAAATATAAACCAAAATTAAGTCTATTTTATTGAATATATTTAAAACTCTAAACAGCTATATAGTATTGATAATTTTGTTGTTCCCCATACTAATACCTCTTCTAACAATTAATTCTTTTGTATTTTCAGGAAGATGCAAGTAAGAAATGTTTTGAAGAAGTTGTGGACAATTTGTGTATAGTGTTTGATTTAAACAATTTCACATTGTCGTGTATGGATTATCAGGTGCTTAAAAACCTCATCTGGCTACTTAGCAGACATTATCCAGAGAGGCTGGGCGTTTGTTTAATTATTAATTCACCAGTCTTCTTTGCTGGATGTTGGGCTGTTATTAAAGGATGGTAAGTTGATCAATTTATGCAACATTATGGAAGATTTATCACAATTAAACTTTATTGCTGCATGTTGGAGGGTAAATTTCAGAAGGCAAACAAGCAACAGATTGCCTAAATTTAATGATTTCAGTTGCTCATGACATCTACAACGCCATAGAATCTGTAGGTACAATTATGGCCCTTTTGAAAGGAGTATGCTTTTTTTATAAGTTGTACTGCAGGTACAAAATTTATTCATTTAGTGATATCGCTAGTAAATAAGTCTAAAATATATGAACCTGACATAGATTTTGGACAATAGGCCATGTGACAATTTTAAAATCTGTCAGTTTCATATATTTTCAACTTATTTACTAGCAATATCACTAATTGAATGCAACTTTGTCTTGGCCCACAGGTTACATTTATTAATGTCATCTCTTGTTACTTTCAGGTTAGATGACAACACAGCTGGCAAGGTGACATTTGTTAATTCCGAAATGGATCTTTGCCAGTATCTTATTCCCGACATCTTGCCCACAGATATGTAATTGATACAACTG
Source organism: Papilio aristodemus (assembly GCA_016277805.2). Classification (NCBI taxonomy): domain Eukaryota; kingdom Metazoa; phylum Arthropoda; class Insecta; order Lepidoptera; family Papilionidae; genus Papilio; species Papilio aristodemus. Next base: position 4,494,542 of record JAABKM020000028.1, on the reverse strand, counting down.
TTGACAATAGAAAATATGGAGATAATTGTACTGCCACTAAGAAAACAAAATTTGTCACAAATAAAATTTAAGAGAATATACAAAAAAAAATATTCCAATGGTCACCAAATCATAAAGTTAACAATTAATTTGAGATTTCTTTTATATTGTAAAAATTTTATGCATAAATGTATGTATAATTAATAATTTTATAAGCTAATTAACTTCAACCTTTTAATTTTGTTACTTATTTTGTCATTATTACACTACTCCATTTTAAAACAAAATCTATTGAAAGTGAGAAATAATTTGTGAAACCACTAAAAGCTTTATACTTTTATTTTTAACTTCTATGCCACAAGTCTAATCAAATTCAGATATAATTTGACATTACAACCATAGTTGCATAATAGATGAGTGATATCTTAGATTTAATGAAGAGAATTATTAATAATTATCAATGACAAATCTTAAATAATATTTATGAAACAATAATTGCGATGTCATACGTAATTATCCCGATTGTGTAATTGCAATGGGGAATAATCGTAGGTATAATTTTTTTTTTCATAATGCACTAAACTCCGATTTTGCTTCCCATATGTCTAATTACTTTTTATAACAAAAAAATTTTTTTTTGGAATGATCATGCAACACAAATTCTGTTAAGATTTACAAATGTTTACTAACTGTAAGACTGTTTCAAAAGAACTTAAAATTCATTTAAGGGGGTTGCTTAACAAAATATTATTTGACATTAGTTGTTTGAGTTACTTTTTATGTATAATTTGAACTGAACTCAAGAAATATTTCAACAATATTTTATCTTTGAAAATAATTTAGGACTAGATAGTTGTTTTAAAATTACATTTTAGTCTTTGTTATAGTTCTCTTATTTATTGGCTATCGGCAAAAAGTTTTTTTGCGCGTCTGGTTTGAAAAAGCGGGAGCTTTTGTACGTCTAAGACAGTTAGATTTAACACTGCAACTGAACTAACAATTTAGTTGTTTCACTAGTAAATATTTTGTTAATACTATTAAGTCAAAGTTAATTAATTTCATTTAGACATCTAGATATAAAATAATAGAGCAGATTTGTTCATCGTTATTGTGTCCCGTTCAATTGTGGCCGAAGTGTTACATTTGTTTGAGTCGCTTGCTAACTCTTAAGCGTCAAAGTGGGCTAAGGATTTGTTTTTAAAAGAAAAGCAATGTAGCGCTGCATGTTTGAATATTTTGGTTAGGCGACATAAATATTGTTAGCGCTACAGCGGATTTAAGCTTTAATTGACCCAAATGAAGACTTTTCCTCGAGTACTTCTCTATTATAATATATCTAGATGCATTTAGATAAGTTACTAAAAAGGTGCCATGTAGTTATGAAGTAGTTTTATGAGACAAAATAACATGGAAGGTTTCTAAATGAAATGTACAACAAAATTAAATTTATTATAGATTTATTTAGCATACAATTACAAATACAGATGTTTTAAAATGTATGTTACAAGTAGTTTAATGTGTAATGCAACCTGAAGTAAGAACAGGGTATAAATGTTTTTGTTTTATTTTTTTTCATGTTCGACCTCAGCTCTCAGTTGATTGTACGCTAATAAAGGTACCTGACTTTTCAATAAGAATGTTTTTCATTTTAATCTAACAAGTTCTGGTTACCGCTTTTTGATTTAAGCATTTGAATCATTATTTCGTTTCATCACATAATCAGCCCGACTTGCGTATAGTCGATACTAAATATTAAATGTGTATTTTTTTTATCTTATATATTAATACTTTTTCCTTCTTATCGTTCCGTCATTTTGACCTACATATAAGAAATTTAACATTTTTGTGGATCTGCCAAAAAAATGGTTGCTCATCCCTGATTTTAGATTTTTTAAAGTTTATTTTAAGAAGATTATTGTTTGTTACGTTGTTTAATCATGATGAATTCACGGAAAAATTTAAAAAAAAGATGTGACAAAGTTAGAGGAATTAACATCACACATCTTTAGGAGTCAAGCAGAAACAACGCGACGGGTGAAACCGCGGGGCATTGTTAGTTATGTATAAAGTAAATGGAGAATACAACGAGCATGTTGTACAACTACCGCTGGGAGTTGATTTGAACAAAGGTTTCATCTTAGCCTAAAAGACATTTCACATAAGGATACAAACAATAATAAAACTACAAAATTTAACTGCATTTATTCATTTATTTCGACTTAAAAGTTAAAAACCTGTTATACAAATTAATTGCTGTACAGTTTCCAAGCAAATTACACTATTTTAATGAAAAATTGGTGTGTATCGTAACATATTGTACTGACAAAACCTAGGACGTAACATATATTTATAGGATTGGTTACATTTTAATACGTTGCGACGCTTAAAATTAGAATCATTGTATATCATGATAAATACTATCATATCACTAAACATTTGAAGATCACAAAAAATATCCAAAAACTTAAACCATACCTAACATCTAAATACGGTTAAGAAATTCTTCATAAATATTTCCCCTACAGGAGTCAAACTAAATTTAAAATTAGTGTACAGTCAGCGAGAGAGAGATGAAGTGTGACTGTTACGATTCAATTTTATATATTTAGAATGCACAAATATAATGAATTTAAAGCAGATCAACCTCCGCAAGATTATTATATAAAATTATACACGCTATTAATTGTTGGTACGGTCATTCATAAAATAATCAATAAATTACATTATTGAATGAATATAAAAGTACAAATGTGGCTGAATGTACTTAAATTATTTATTTAATGAATAAATGAACTTTGGACATTGAAAATTGAGATTTGTATATCATGTCTTATGTCGCTGACTGTACCTACATTATGAATGTTACAATATTCAGTCAGTTATACTTAAAAATAATACCTTTTATAAATTCCTTCCTTCTCTCGTCGTTTGGCACATCTGTGTCATTGAAGATTTAGCTCAGAATGTAAAGTTTGATTTCAATTTGCAATTACTGAGAGAGAGAGAGAGAGAATCAATTCTACAAAACATGCCCTATCACAAGGACATCACTTAAGACTATTTGGGACAACACGTTTTATAGTTCGGTCACGGAATAGAAATAATTTAATGAAATGATTCGTTTTTACATGTAGCATGCGTGCGAGTGAGAAGGCATATGTTTATTTTTTTCACGAGCGAGACAAACTTTCTACACCGTGACCTCAACTGCGTAAAAATATTACAAAAATGGTTGTAATTAAATTATTCTTCTACATGAAAAATAGGCAGTTGGAAATAAATGGGATGCTTCAATGCATTATACAATGCGCTACAGGATGTTCCGGCATTGACTAGTACATATTTCTATCGATGTATTTTTGTGACGATACGAAAATTATACATTAAAAGAGTAAGTACAATAATGGAATGTTTAAAGATAAAACGTTAAATTGCAAACATTAATTTTTCTTTTAACGAATAGGTCATGGTTAAAATTACCTTGTGTGTAAAAAAATTATTTTATGAAAATACATGTCGGCTACAAGTCAAAGGAATAACTTACGATATAACTAAACTAGGAATATATGTAGAATAAAACTTACATGTACGTATAAATTATAAATGAACGAGTGAATGAATGGGATGTAGGTGATGGAATTCAAGAACTAATAGATGTTAACAGTAGTGTTTGCGTGCATAACTCACAAGCTAGCATTTTTTATTTTTAGGGTAGAAAGAGATAATAAACCCAAATACATTTACAATATTACAATATTTCTACACATGTATCAAATCCTGTAAATTGTAGAGATTGATTTTTTGTACTTAAAAATCCACTAAACTTGATAAATACAAGCTAATTGAGATTCTAATCCAAAGCTATGACGGATCCTTGAGCTAATAATAACATATAATAGACTTGATATGTTACAATGAGTACACTACCACTGCCCGTGCACCATAACATGAGATCTGAGACCGATGACATCACGGCATAGTGCAAAAATTTATGAAACAGGTTAGGTTGGTAAGTAAAACGTCAGCCTGTGAATAAAAAATGAGCGTCTGCGTCACATTCTACACGAGTCTCATGTTACTGTGCACGCGTTGTACTTAATTTATTATACTTGACAAATCAGTACAGTTTATTATGATAATAATTGGTATTATTTAATCTAGTAAAGGTGATGGCAATCATGAGTACACTACTTAAAAATTTATATAGTTAAAAATAATAGCTTTTTTTTATTTTGCCTCATACACGTTGCCTAAGGTTAATGTTATTTTAAAGCCGAGGTTAATAAAGTAGCTTTGCGGTTGTAAGCCGCAGTTCGATTTGGTACTGGTTTAAAAAAAAAGACTAAAGCGATCGATTTTAAGAAAGCCATGTTAACATGTTATTATTTTATGCTGATATTTCCACAAAAACTACAAGGTTTGGTTGATAAAATAAACACCTTGTAACGTGATATTTCAGTCAGAGTGGAAATAATCTAAATTTTTTACAACCACGGAAGGAAATTTTTCGACGCGATAAAAAACCACTTGGTGATCGAATTACTAATTTATTGTCCTTTAATAAATTGTTACTGAAACTCTAGTTGATTTTGATCGTCACACGATCTCACGGAGTGAGTCACTAGTTCGTTGTGAGGGGATCAACGTGCTACTGAACAGCCATTGTAAAGTTATTTTTTATTATATATCACTTGTACTTGAGATTAAATTATCTATAATTCAATTCCTATAGCATTTCGAATTAATAAATGATCTACAAAAACCCGAATACGCATTATTAATTTTACAGAATAGTACTCTCGCGAACATTATGATAGCGTGTGTTAAACCGTACTGCACGCCATCTAGTAGTAATCGGCGAAAACAAAACTACTTACATATTATTTTATCTTTAACAGTAAGACTAAAATCCTCACAAAGTAATAATTTCACTGACAATTCTAAACCGCTATTGGTATAATGGACTGTATTGTCTATGAATAGAAATTATTGCTTCAACTAAATATGTATTTACAATTTTTATTCAACCACTAAGTTGCAATTTTATATTGACCTATTTAGTTTGATTTTCATTGCGTTAAAAAAACATATGAAGAAAATCTACCTCTCTCTAAATGAACCTGCTGTCTTAACCCAGAAGAGATCATGGACTACTATTTTATTCAGTACTAACACTTATGCTTTCACATCATCATTCTGCCCGCCAATGTTGACGGTCGGTAATGTTCTTAAATTTAATAATTTTACGCAATCAAATTGTCTTTTAATATCCTTAATTAATGGACAAAATTAATTAATACCTTTCAAGTTTCATCGTTTACATTTCGCATGTATTTATTATTGTATTTTATTTTAGTTTTTTCTGAAAATTTTTGTTGAAACTGATCCAGTTTTTGAAAGACTTATCACAGTTTTCAATGGCTACGCCACGACAAAGTACATTCCAAACAGAATTAATGTACACTCCTCAAGGTATCTAGTATTTATAAGGACATGATATATCGATATTATTCATAATTTTTATTATAGTATTTCTGTGTCCAGAAATAATATGCCGTGTGAACAAACTAGAAAGTTTAGATTAAAATTAATTTAAAAACTTGGACTTTTCATTTTGAATAAGAGATATTTAATGTATATTTAGTGCTCATTTATACCTTAAACATGTAAAAATATAAAAGTGCACGGATTGCTACATCATATAATATTGTATGGTACACATGATGTTCCTTTACTAAATCTTGCATTGGTTTGCAATTACGTTACTTAGAAATAAAAACTTGTACTACGAAAGGACAAAAGGGCAAACATAGATCTTGGGGCGCGTCGTGTGAAACTTTAAAACATAGTCTTGTTAAATCTATATTAGTAAGTAATCAAAATGCAACACAGTGTAATTAGTTACAGAGAGTTTTTGTGTTACAAAAAATGTGTTTTGTTTTATTATGGACCTAGAATGTATTTTCTTTGAAGACTTTTTATCCAAAATATTTTTCTCCTTTGACTTTGAAACTTTAGTCGGAGAGCAGTATTTTTAAAGATGGATAGTATTAAGAACATATCTTCTGCAAAAGACATGCTTGCGACCTGAGAAATGTTTTTGGACGTGTAAATATGAAGAAATTTCTTGATAACCAAGCTACAGAGTGTATCAGTGCACGGGTTCAAAAGTAAAGAAATGATGTTAACGGTTTACATTTTATATAATATCGTACATACTGTATACAGTTCTCATACTGGCGACGCGTGTAGCCCGTGCCTACTGCGCGGCAGGGAGGCGGGCGTGCGGGGCGCGGTGCGGGGCGAGGCGGGGCGGGGCGCGCGGGGCGAGGCGGGGCGGGGCGCGGGCGCGGGGGCGGGGCTGCGCAGCAGGGACAGCAGTAGACGCAGTCAGTCGCGCAGCATCGCGCTCAGTTCCTCTTTGAGCGCGCGGAAGGACGGTCGCTCGTCTGGTGACTGCCGCCAGCATGCGCGCATCACCTGGAATAAATAATATTATACGTTTATAAGGTTTAACTGTTCTGATAAAATAGGTACCGAGGAAGTACTAGATAGAGATTCCTGATTTAAAAATCCTTAATATTAACACAAAAAAAATACTTGCATTATAAATTTCAATCAAGCAACCCTTGGGCCTCTCCAGCACTTGTCCCTTCTGCACCATGTCGACCACGTCGTTGTTCTTCATGCGGCCGTACGGCACCTTGCCGCACGTGAACACCTCCCACATCAACACGCCTGCGAACATTAAATTAAAATATTTCACAAATATTGATTTTTTATCACCTAATTTAGACCATTTTTTTCCATGTTTTTTTTTTTAAAGAGACAAATATATATTGTGCACAATTTTAACATGTTAAATATCACGAACACTCAAATACACTTGTTGAATGATTCGAATCGTAACTTTGTTTCGAAAATAACATCAGTTACCGTTAATAAATATTTTTCTTGCAAATCCCATAAATGTTAATGTAAATGTCATGTGAATTTAACGTCAGAAATACTAATGATAGATAGATATAGATACTAATGGGATTTGACAAATACTTGATGGCCGTATACCGAAATACTAACTTACCGAAAGCCCATATATCAGATTTTGAGGAGAATCTCATGTAATTGAGTACTTCAGGCGGGGCCCATTTGATAGGGAACTTGGTGCCTCCGGAACTCGTGTACTGGTCGTCCAACACGTACCGAGCCAGGCCGAAGTCCGCCACCTGTCGTGTAACATAACTAACTGAATACAATCTCTGCGGGCTGACAGTAAAACATTTAAATAAATATTAAAAAGTCAATCCTTGAATAATTTTTCGTAATAATTGTCAAAAATCTCTTGAAAAACGTCAAAAATATTAAAGCAATAAGTTCCAAATAATAAATAAACTCACCTTAACGACGTTAGCTTCACCGACTAAACAATTTCTTGCGGCTAGATCTCGATGTATGTAGTTATGCCTTTCTAAATACGCCATCCCTTTGCAAACCTGAAAACAAAAGGACATAATCTTATTTAATTTAATTGACAAATAACCACAACCGCCTTGGCTAAGAAATATAACCATTTTGCGGGCTTCGGCATAACTTGATCCATTTAGCGGACTGCACGCGGTCAGGGCCGTACCTGCAGGCACATGTCCAGCAGCAGCGCGGGGCCGAGCTGGTCGGGCGCGGCGCGGCGCAGGTAGTTGAACAGGCTGCCGTTGCACATGTACTCCGTCACGATGTAGATCGGACGCCGCTTGGAGCACACGCCGTACAGCTGCACCAGGTTGTCGTGCTGCAGCTTACTGGATACAGACGGAAAGGCAATATTAAGGACACGTCGGTGAAAATACACAAATTAACAAGTCCGTGTCTTGTAGGCACATCTTATTTTATTTTTTAACTTTCGTTTGCTAAATGAGATGCTACAGCCTCTGTCCAACCAACAGATTC
>JAABKM020000028.1:4363611-4374639 GCA_016277805.2 Papilio aristodemus | reverse complement strand
AAATTGTTATGCTCGATCTTGCCTCAAATTTATTTTAAGTATCCAGGTGTCTCGTAGTGACAGGACGTATTTCATTGCAGAATATTTAGGGAAGTTAATTTACTAAGACGCCTCCACTGTCCCTGGGGAAATTACGTATAACAGTATTTAGTAAACTCAAGAAGGTTGTGATCTATTTTTTTAGTTACTCGTGAATAGGGTATCATCGTTCCTGAACATTTCGACCCGGCCTGTACCAATTAAGTAATTTATTATAAGCTTCAAATCAATGTACAGAATTTGTAATTAGAAATTTATATGAAATACTAAAAACAGTTGAACAATTATTTCACAATTTTCTATAATCGTTTTAATCTTTATTTTTTATTTAAGCAGACTCCAAAAGCGCAATATATAACGTCTATTACTTTTTAGTAAACTCTGGGAATATTTTTCAACAATAATATTATTATGAGTCTTAAAAGTGTTAATTAAATAATAATAATTAAACGTTCTTAATCTTTGCTATTCATTTATGAAAGGCGTGTTAAATCAAATGTGCCAGAAAATAAAAAAAGAATCATTATGGAGACTGTACAGGCTTATTCGAACCAAGACCGAGGTAAAAAACAAAACAAATGCTAAGAGAGAAAGATATGTCGTAAAGTACTGAGTGTGGATCAAAATATTTTTCCTATGGCTAATATATAATTCTTTATAGAGATCTGGTAAAAATCAATATTCAGTTATACCAGAGTATAAATTTCCTTTAAAAAAAATTCTTTGGCAATAAGTAACCTGATTTTGTTTAAAGCTAGTACATCAATAAACTATACAAAAGGTATTACAATTATATCCACAAATATTGATATCTCTTAGAGTGAGCTCATTTAAAAAAAAAAGAAGAAATTGAAGCTTTAAAAGAATTAAACGTCCTCTGCAAATTTAATCAAGTAAGTTAATTTCGGTCCTGTTCAACAAACAGGAATTTACATCAAAGGAATGTTTGAATCGAGGATTGTTGACATCTCAATAATCTCCATATTATATTAAAGATAAGATTTGTTTGATGTAAGATCGTTACCTTGTAAAAATTACGTTTTTTTGAAATCAGAGAAAAAAACAATTATAAAATAATATATTTATGAAATCCACCGTAAACCCTGGACTGATTTGAATCTAAATATATATTTTTTTAATATTGTCAAATGTCATTTGAAAAATGTATTAGACAAACACTCCTTTTACACAAAGAAAGAAAGGCGATGTGAGAAGTACCCGTAACTGACGAACATTGCATGCGTCGATGTATGGATGTCGAAAAAGCGAGAGAGGTGTGCCAAGGTCGTACCAAATGGAAATCCTTAATTTCTGCCTACCCCTCTGAACTTGCTTGAGAAAATTATAATTTATTTATTATGTTTCTTTCTAACAATTTAACGGGAAAATGGAGTTAATTTTAAACAACAGAGGTCGTTTGCATAAAAATTAACATGTTCATTAGAAGAGCAAAAGTCTTCTATGCATTAAATTGCAATTTTATTACATTTTTAGGTGCAAAAAAATTAACAAACGTTTCTTATTACTTCTTATAAACATTTTAGTAATATTAATATGGTGGAAAATTAGCGGTACACGTAATGTAACTGACCGCTACCATATTTTATGATAAAAAATATCAATGAATATAAAAAATGAACATATAAGCTTTCCTTCACTATTCCTTTCAATACTTAACTCTCACTCCTACTTATAGGTGATAGGCATTTTTATCCTTTTGTTTGTTATTTCTAAATTCATCTTCTAGTTAACTAATTTGGAATAGATGAGTTGGAATAAGTTTAGTAATATCATGTACAAGCTATTTTTTGGCGAGATCAAAAACTTTTTACATCGAGGCCATGATCTCGGGAAATCTCTAATAAGATTTTTTCATTACAGAACAATGTTATGAGATTCGTCGTACTACAGTATGGTTTCGAGAAATTCAAAATATTTTCTAAGGTATTTTTCTTTGAGTTTGTTTTTATAAACAATAACAAATGTAGTAAACAACTTAAGATTTCGCCCAAACTGAGGTATAAAGGATTTTTATTGTTGATCAAGGCAGATGAACACACGAGTAATCTTACTTTAAATGATCCGGTACTTAACAATAATAAAAATTATGTCGATGTCGATTTTTTGTGTACAGAGAAGAGGAGTAGATAACGAAAAAGAAGATAGAAATAGGTAGAAGACCTGTCGTATTTATAAGTTTGTTTTCCGCTAACCCGATAACTTATAGAATTTAATAAGTATTTAGAATGTATCACTGCAACAAAACTTATCAAGAAATATGCTTAGTTATAAAATGCCGCATATTATGGAGAAAATAAAAACAGAAGCAGACATTGAGAGACCGAACTAAATATTGAAGCGGAGCCTCGAGCGAGATGAAATATTGACTATACACCGCACTGACGCCTTCCGATTTGTCAAAAAGAACAAATGCGAAACAGTCGGTGACAAATATCTGAGTTGAGCATTGAAGTGTTCATCTCTGCGAAGTGCTTTAATTAATTTTTCGATTCTTTATATTTTAATAAAGCGAATGTTCTTTATTCAAATATGTATTTATTTCTTCCTTAAGTATGAACTCAGTTTAAAAAGGACCATTTTACTTGAGAATAAAATCAAATGTATTAAGAAATATGTTTGTGAAATAAATTTGGCCTTCATGCCTTAAACTTATCGTACATGCAGCAGTAAGTATATTAATTAATTATAATTGTAAATAGTTATGTTATATTTAATGTTTTGTAAACCAAAAGTCGTGCAACGTTATAGTGATTCAGGGGAAGGTTAACGGCATTCTTTTTGTACGTAACTTAATTCATCATACCGGGCTTCCCAGCTCGCTTACCAAGCGATTCCACGAAGATAATTATCCTCATGGGATGAATCAATCGTTAGAATCACAACTGATCGAAATGTTGAAGCGATTTATCCCATTTAGATGATGTTATTTATGTATTAAATGTACATTAAATAACCATAATATTATATATAAAGTAGTTTACGAGTTGTGTAAGATGGTGACGTATGGAAATAAAGTACGTGTACTTATTATAGATGAAAATAAAAAGAAAAATAACTAATTCAAAGCTTACCATTGCTAATGAAAAAAGATAACTTATATAATATCAAGGAGTTGGTACGCCTTGATATTATATAATTGTTTCTACTTTTAAAAAACAGATCATGGGGTAAATAGAAAAAGGATATATCCTTGTCCTATTCATATCCTCCCGCATCAAATTCTGTTTCTTTTCTCAAACACACATCATTGGTAAAATATAGGAAAGGGAAGAAGACTAGAATCAGATACCGACACGTCGTATATCAGACGAAACGCAGACTCAATCTACTTCACGCTTCTCTTCTCTACCAACACCGTTAGAGTCGACCCATTCGGGCAAGAGCTGTTAAGAGTTCTATCACTGTGAGTCAATCTACTATAATATTTGAAGCTAACTTCATAAACTTTACATTCATCCAACATTAATATTCGTATTAGCTGCATTGCAAATCGCTTTCAATGACGACATCTACTTGATTTATATCACCATTTGTCATATTAACACTAGTAACGTAGACAAATAAATTGCACGCCTACTATATTACATGTGTATTAGATAACATATTATATTGTACAATGCCATGATCGATAGCTATGTGATAATGTACCTCAATAATGGTGAAATTGTAATTATTTTTGAATTTCTCCGCTTATCCATTTGAAATAGTATGACATAAATATTGAAATAAGCACCCAATCACCATAACTAACATACAGATCATTTAAGAATTCGTTTACTTAGAATCCACCATCATAATCGACGGTTTCAGTAGTCGAGACGTACATAGATCAAATGGAATGTACCAGAATGCCATGTCTGAGCGACATACGTAAAAATGATCAGTATTCTTGAATATGAAAAATGCGAAACTTATCGAATAGTAAGAAAAATGAATGATCCTTTATATCTCGTCAAAGTGATTTCCGTATATTTTAAACTTATAATACAAGCAGTTGTTAAAAAGGGCAATAACATCCGTTTTGTGAATTTTCTGATTCATTGGGAAAAAAAAATAATTTTGTTGATTTCCAAGAAATCTAGAATGTTTTTATTTAGGTTCGCCCCCTATCACATTATGGGACGGAAAAACATATGGCGAAACGTGGGTGCACTAGTTGCACCTCTGCCTACCCCTTCGGGGAATACAGGCGTGAAATATGTTTTTTTTATTATTATTAAATTATTACGAAATTGACATCGCTGATATATTTTAAAACCCAGAAATCGTATTAAGTCATATTACATACTAATGTATGCGATATGACTTAATTAATATGTACCTCGATATATATATTCGATTTTACAGAAACAGTTCAATAAAACATACTTATTATGCTAACTTAAAAGCATTTACAGTTACTAAAATTAAGTCTGAATTCCACTAGATCTGATTTCAATTCAAGACTTTTATTACAACTTTGTTAATTAACGAGTAGTCTCGTTGTAACTGTAATGAATAATGTAATTTAGATCCGCTTTATTCCTATCTTAAAAGTTTTCAACCTCGGATTTATTCTTCACTTTCTTATTGCTGCCTCGATAGCTTAATAATGTTAACAATTATATTACTCTTTTTCGGAAAGTTGGAAATAAAACTTTTTTTTATTTTCAAGATGTATGACGATGTATAAAAATATAATATAATAAGGCAAAAGTAAATAAATTTGAAAACATTATATCCGAAATGGCGATAGACCTGCCTCTATCACAGCAGTAGATACTTACGGCGAAAAGTTAATGCACTAGTTGCATTTCTGGCTATCCTTTCAGGGAACACAGGCGTGAGTATATATTACGAAAAACGCCATCAATTTAAAAAATAAAACATTTTTATTTACTTAACTTATAAATAATTTTTATTAATATATTGTCATTGCCATCAGTGCATTTAATAATCATGATATATGTTTTGAATTCCAATCATAGTGGAATTAAAATTTAAATAACTTATTTATAATATTTACATTTTCAAATCTTCTTTGTTATTTCTATATAACGGTCATTGTCCGTTGAATTAAGATGCGAATAACTTTTTAGTAAATGCTATCTCTGGTAATGTATATTGGAATAAAAGTCGTATTCGCTTCGTTAGTTTTGCGTTAGACATATCTTATATTATGCCCGTGAGACTCCGATTTTGTCGAAGTATGTTGGAGCAAGAGTGTGCTCTAGTTAAACGATTCACTGGATACGCAAAGTGAAATGCATTGGGTTTCGGATTAGTGCAATGGTGAGATACACAGGCAAGTTTAACTATGTTTGTACTACATGTGTCGTAAAGGATTTCGAACAACTTTAATTGGGTTTTCTAACTGAGACGATTTAATTTATAATGTAAACATTAGGAGTAGGCAAAGTGTTTGACATCAATTTTGAATACATTTCTTAACCTTGATAAGAATAAAAAGAGAAGAAAAAAAGACAAGGATAAAAAGTGTACGTGACCGCCGTTAAATGTCATTAATTAATACGAATGATATGCTCTTTTGACATAAAAAGAAAAAAAAACTGTCTTAAAGATAGTTTTAAAGAATTTATCTTTGTCTTCTATAGAATATTCTAGTGTTACATTAAAACACTTTGTATCATATATAATGTATAAGTTTACATAAATTCAGTAAGGATACATTACTGCATATATTTTATTCAAGAAAAAGTTTCTTTGTTTATACCAGTCAATATCCTCGTTGTCAAGTCATCAAGTAATGGTAATTATAAAAAATAAATGATCGGAAGGTAAATCCATAAAACTCTCTATTTTAATAGACCAGATTAATAATATACTAAAGATAAACGTAATTAATAACACACATAAACGACGAGAATGTATATGCAAATCTATGAATACGCTATAGACTAGAAGTGTGCCAGTCTCTGAAATTCATAGTCGCTGTCGACACCTCTAGGTTAAGAACGCAATTGTTTTTTTAATCGTATAATTTTTTTTATCGTATTAGTATAATCAAATGCGAACAGTACGGAGAGAATGCTTGAATTTTCCATTAAATATTGAAAAGCGCGTCGCCTGCAGCGAGATGAAACACTACACCGCGCCGCACTGACGCCTTTCTGTTTGTCACAAAAAAGAACAAATGTGGAACAGTCTTCGACAAATGCAGCCGTACTGCACAATGAAATGTTCTTTTCAACCACTGTAATTAAATGCCTTTTGAATTTTGTGATTGCGATCGAGTTCTTTGCCAGATATATCAGTATGGAAAGTCGATTGTCTTTTAAAGTTTTTGAATATCGAACTTTGCATAAATTACATCCTTTTCTTGACTTATATTTATGTACCATTTGGTATATGATGATTGATTTTCATGTTTTAAATAAGTTATATTTACTTGCTGTATAGTTATACTGCTTATGTTTGGGAGAAGAGTGCAATAAATGTTTAATGTATAGTCGTCTTGGTGATTCACAACTTGATGATAAATGTTATCTTAAATGTAATAATTAATACGATTAATAAATTAAGTGCTTAATATAATATGACAGAGAAATAAAATTATTTTAACAAACATGACCCAGCATGCACAACATAAATTTGTGCAGATTTTATATACGCTGCGGATGTGACATTAGATTCACTTAACTTTTTATCACGTTTCTCATAATTCACATTGAATCGGATTCCAACAGTGGGAAAGCGCAGTAACAGAAGTAATACAAAAGTACTCAATGTTATGTATATTACTAACATAAATATAACAACAGTCATAACATTTTTTAAGTACCTACTATCACGGTGACAGTTAAGCGTCAATTTCTAGTAATGAGTCTGTTTTTTTAATGAGTAAAATCATTTATTACTATGGAAATAATATTAAATCGCAAAGTCTCAGAGGAAATCGGACGAAGACCAATTTTCTGAATAATTTCTATTATATGTATTTACAAATAACTCACATTCGTTTTCACACGTTCACTGGTTAAGCTTTTTTTAATATGTCGCTATTCGCCAAGATCTACACCAAATTCAGGTCATGCTTTCATTCGACATGCTTTGTCTTTTTGTTCGATAATGATTGTGAAATATGTAAAAGGTGTATTGTCAAAAAAAGTTATCTTAATTATAGCTACGTGTATATATTAGAACAACAATGATCTGTCCCGTCTTTGCTCGGGAGTATATACGCCTAATGATTTCTCATACTTACGCGAATATTATAATTAATTTTATAGATTTGATTTTAAAATTCCCTACTATACGAACAGTTTACAATAGAATTAAATAAAACAGTACAAAATTGAGAATAAAGAAGTGAAAAAATTTGTGACATCTTTTTAATATTTAACTCTTGGACACCGGACATAACGTGTCATATACAATGAGTAACGAACTGAACACGTTTTTAAAACGGAATTATTTACAATATTTTCCTTATCAACACGGCACTTGCCAATCAATGCTATCGCATAAACTATTGCTGTATGACCCATAATATAATGCAGTTTATTTCATCAATTAAAATGATCAATCATAATAGTCAAATCAAATATGATAAATTAGTGAAGGAAAAGCATAAATTCTACATTTATTTGAATTAAAAGAGAAATTTGAGAAAGTAAACTGAGTTAGTCGAAATCCATAGATCCAGATATAATATATTAAAAAGGCAATTCCTTTTCATTGCGAAATATTAAGTGATTAAGTATTTTATGTACTATTCCCCAACCCGACTTCCCGTTGGAATTATTGAGGAAAAAATAAATGGTGGCAAACAATAATAACAACTGATTTAAAGGAGATGTAGTTTAAAAAAACTAAATGAGTACGCTAATTTCTTAAAAATAATTTCTTTTGCAGTTGAAACTCTGAAAGTGTTACGTTGAAATTCCTTCTGTAATATTGTAGTTTTACAAAGCAATTTAAAAAGATGGACAAGGTAATATATTATAGTTACATTTATTTAAAACTTTAAATGTTTATTGCTAAAAAAACTTATTACAGTTCACGGATGTTGGAGCAGTTTTCACTAATGAAGGTATTTTGGATTTTAATTATTATAATGAACACAAAGAAAAACCCGGAAAAATAATCCAGTATTTTTTAAATGAAACACAAAATTTTCTAAATATATTTTAGGCAAAATTTTTCAACTATTCTATTCTAATTTTAAACAATGGTTCAATATTACAAACGTAGAAGAGCAAAGCAACAAACAACATTTTGGAGCAATGCGAATAGACTGTAGCGTGTTTTCGTTTAATTATATATAAATACCATAATCAAGAGGGAAGTTTTATATTAAAATAAAAGCAATAGAATTTCATATTATACTTCACCAAAACATATTGTATTTCGTTTATAATTTAAATATGATTAAAATATGGAAAGAAGCATTATTAACAGTATGAAATCCTTAATGTTTGCTTATCCCTCTGGATCGCGGGCGTGAGTAGGTATTTTTAATACATTTTTTAAATAAATTAGCTACTATAATGACACGTATTTATTTGTAAGTAATTGTAGCTTCTATCTATAGATAAATGACCGCAGTTTAGTTCAACAATCTGGTGTACGGTGGACCGAACATTCATTACGGCGACACCTCCAATTAGAGTAACACGCCGTCATCATTCAATGCACCACTATAAAGGCATACATATATACATATATAACTGTAATGTTGACATATCTCACGCCTGTATTCCCCGAAGGGGTAGGCAGAGGTGCAACTAGTGCATCCACATTTCGCTAAGTTTTTCTGTCCCATAATGTGATAGGGGGCGAGCCTATCGCCATATCGGGCACAAATTCCAAACTCCGGGCTGATATCAAGTAGAAAAAACCCAATATCATTTTTCCCGACCCGGGAATCGAACCCGGGACTGAGCACACTGAGAACACTGAGCCACCGAGGCAGTTAAAAAAGTTTAAGTTTTAAGTTTTGTAATGTTGATATATTTATTATATATTGCGATTGTAGTAATGCTCGAATTTTGCTTGCTTGCTTAAAAATATTAACATAAACCGTAGAATGACTGTTTAAAAAAAATGAAATCACGCGTTTCGAAAAAAACATAGTAAAAATAAATAGTCTTTAACATTTGGATACAGATAGCAAAATATTTTTAATAACTACTCAGAAGTTAATAGAATTTATTAACAAGCTTTAAAATTTATAAAAAAGAATGTAAAATTGTATAGGACTTTAGATATTTAAAGGTAAAAAGTCCAATAAAATATGATACTCATTATCCATCCACATTAAGAACAGTAACAACAAACGGGCAAAAATCTCAAGGGAAATTAGGAACACCACACAAATTATCTTTGAGATTAATTCAATGGAATTTGAAAAAGAAATATTATCGTTACCTTGAACTTTTTCAATAAAAGTTTGTACATCGTTTACTGGGTTGTAATAATTTGTGTTTTGTTGCGTGTTTACCATAATTCACAAAATACACGAACAGATATATTATTTAAAGTTTAAAAAAACAAACGAATTTATAGTTGTTTTAATCAGACAATTTCTAATAAACTCATCAATTTTATTAAATCGTGGCGAAAGCAAGGTTAAGTTTAATTTAAAACAAATGACGACACTTATGTATTTTTATATAATAATATAAAATACTATAAAAAATGTACACGACAAGGATTAAAGTTTGATATATTTAATTTCGAGAGAAATGTAAAATTATCTACATGTTTCAAATTTCAGAAACATTTCCCAGACAAAAGGACGGAACAGCAGAATCTAATTTACAAAATGTAAAATGTGTTAAATTAGCTGCTCGTTTCCAGCATTATGTAAATTTTTGATAAAAAAAGAACTTTCAATATTACAAAGATACGAAATAGACTGTTAATGTTGACATTTTGAGTAGACAATAATTTGTATATTATACATACATACATTTATATTTAGGGTACGAAAATTTTAGTCAGTTTTCAAATTCATCTTTACCTAGACGTAAAAATTAATTACGTTTTTTTACTAAAGTACTAAGCAGACATGTGCATATAAAATTATGCTTACTGGATAAGATTACAAAGTACAAGTTTAATAATAAGCCACTAGAAATGTTTAAAAACAAGACTTTATAATAATATATTTTCACTACTTAATTGTTATAAAATAGTTTACAATTCCCTTGTAATGAAACACGCATACGCACGAACAAAAGTGGCGGTAATAATACTGCATTCTGGTTGAAGGTCGCACTGCGCTTTTGAAATTACATCGCTCAAGAAATGTCTGAAAATTACATCGCTCAAGAAATGACGATTGGAAAGTTGGAAGGTTGGATGGTTGGACGGCTGGACGGTTGGATAGTTGGACAGTTGGAAGGTTAGACGGTTGGACGGTTGGATGGTTGGACGGTTGGAAGGTTGGACGGTTGAAAGGTTGGAATGTTGGATGGTTGGACGGTTGGATGGAAGGTTGGAAGATTGGAAGGTTGGAAGGTTGGACGGTTGGAAGGTTGGAATGTTGGAAGGTTTGATAGTTGGACAGTTGGAAGGTCGGAAGGTTGGACGGTTGGAAGGTTGGACGGTTGGAAGGTTGGACGGTTGGAAGGTTGGAATGTTGGAAGATTGGAAGGTTAGACGGTTGGAAGGTTGGACGGTTGGAAGGTTGGAAGCTTGGATGGTCGGACGGTTGGATGGAAGGTTGGAAGATTGGAAGGTTGGAAGGTTGGAATGTTGGAAGATTGGAAGGTTGGACGGTTGGAAGGTTGGACGGTTGGACGGTTGGAAGGTTGGAAGGTTTGATAGTTGGACAGTTGGAAGGTTGGAAGGTTGGAAGATTGGATGGTTGGACGGTTGGGAGATTGGAAGGTTGGAAGGTTGGAAGGTTGGGTGGTTGGAAGATTGGAAGGTTGGACGGTTGGAAGGTTGGAAGATTGGAAGGTTGGAAGGTTTGATAGTTGGACAGTTGGAAGGTTGGAAGGTTGGAAGATTGGATGGTTG